>RCUC01152292.1:0-12514 GCA_003697995.1 Taxidea taxus jeffersonii
TTCCTGAATTTGGTTCTTATTGCAACCAATAGAACTGAATTTCTATTTAGAATTGCTAGGTTTAAAACATGCCTTGGGGCGCCTGGGTGGCTCAGTGGGTTGAGGCCTCTGCCTTCGGCTCAGGTCATGATCTCAGGGTCCTGGGATCGAGCCCCACATCGGGCTCTCTGCTCAGCCAGGGAGCCTGCTTCCTCCGCACTCTCTCTCTCTGCCTGCCTCTCTACCTACTTGTGATTTCTATCTGTTAAATAAATAAATAAAATCTTAAAAAAAAATGCCTTAAACTGTAAAAGGATATATGTAAACACATATATGCCAAAGGCTAGACTATATTGGCGTAAGTAGGAAGAGGAAAAAATCTTTTATGAGATGTTAGAATTATGTAATATATGTAGTTAATCAAAATTTGATATTAGTTAGTTCATTTAGCCTTAAGTATAACTTTATTCCCTAAAGACAGTGAACACAGTAAGTTAATGAGAGCAATAATGAAATGATTCCTGAAATACCCTCCCGATGTTATGGCCCTTCTTCCTTAAATACAAACAAACAAAAACCCAGTAACTTTCTAGAGCCTCTAAGACTGAAGTGTATAATGAATTAAAAAAAAGAAATGGATTTCACCTTATTTTCCTACACAATGAAAGGCTCGGTAATAATTAGCACATGAAAATGTGTGTAGGAGATCTTAGAGATCTATCCAAAATTCTCAAAAAAAAAATTTGCTTCAATAGACATCACAGTGGATACTTCATTTTATGTTAAGGTAAAATAAACACATAGTTTTCTAACTTCTTATAATTGTCATCTCTAAATACTCCCTTGGCCAGAATTGACTACCTTTTGAAGAATATATAAAGACTGTTTTTCAATCCGGATTGGGCTTAGACTAAATTGTATTTCATTTGAAATGAGTGGCTATTTCTTATCTCTTAGAGCAGGGTCAGCAGCCTCCCTGTGTGCTCTTGTAATTGGCAGACAGTTACCATATTGTATGAGGAGAAGATAAGTTTTTTGGGGGGTGGGGCAGGGGCCCTAGTAGTAATGGGCTTTTCATAAATTGCCATCTCTCCCAATATAACCAACCATTCTGGCTGATAAAACTGGGTCCAGGTTTAAGAAAAGTGAAGTCGGGCTAATCTTTATTGAAAACTTGGTTATTGGGAAGGAATTCCTGTGTTTTTTCTGAGGTTCTGCTGTTTGGTCTGAATATAAACAGCTCTTAGTTTTTCTACTTATCCTTCATGGTATTCTTTTGTTTTTATGATATATTTTGAATTCTGTTGATCTTGCTTATGAAGCTTCTCTCTGAATTTGGAATCCTGATGTACGACATGCCTTCCACCCAAACGGCCCAGCTCATAGATTCTTCACTCGCATCCTACTGCATATCCTCATGTCCCCATGCCACGATGAGGGTCGTTGCATTCCCATATGATCCTGAGCCAGATATTTGTGTCTGTCTTTCCAGTGCTATCATATCTTAAAGTTGGCAAACGTCCATTCTCCCTATGCGGTAAGATAGAACAAATATCTCAACATTTTAGTTGGTGTAGAGGCCATCAGACAGAGAGAGAGAGAGAGAGAGAGGTTTCTAAGGTATGCTAGTCTCCATTAAAGTGGAAAATCATCTTTTCAAAGAAAAATGTTTTAAGTGGTAGATGGATCTCTAAACTGGCTAAAAAATGACAAAGTGAGGGCAAGAGCATCACTTTGCAGTGAGGAGGAGGAGAAATCATTCAAATATTGACTCTGCCACTATTTTAAAAATACATTTTAAAAGATTTTAATTAATTAATTAATTTTTAAAGATCTTATTTATTTATTTGACAGACAGAGATCACAAGTAGGCAGAGAGGCAGGCAGAGAGAGAGGGGGAAGCAGGCTCCCGCAGTGCAGAGAGCCCGATGTGGGGCTCGATACCAGGACCCTGGGATCATGACCTGAGCTGAAGGCAGAGGCTTTAACCCACTGAGCCATCCAGGCACCTGTAAACATATATTTTTAAATAATTTTTTTATCCCTTTAACCCACTTTCCTTATTTGTAAAATGATAATAGTTTCTCTAAGGATTGTTAGGATTATACAAGAATCTCTCTAGTATATTATCATAGGGATTTGTTCCTATGAACAAATATTATATTCGAATAAATGAATATATTCATTTATTCGAATAAATAAATTTGAGAAATAATTTGTTATGCAGTATAGAAAACAAATGTGCAGACTCAGAAAGCTTATATAAAGCAGTTTAGCTGTATTCGTGAGTGTATTATTTATTACAATAAAATAGAAACAGTCAAAATTGGAGTGATCAGCTGTAGTATATACAAAGTGATTGCTATGTAACACTGTTCTGTGTGTTCAGGATATGGAAGTGAGGGAAAAAATCCTTGTCTTCATGGAGTAGAGGAGAAATGAGTTTCTATTAAAATACACTCAATGAAACAACCCAATACTTAAGATAACTTCTTAGAGGTCTAAAGATTGATGGGAAGAGAAATTAATAATAAGGAAAAGAATGAACAAAAAAGATAGTTCATAACACAAAATTTCTAAGCGATATCATCCAATTCTGTGAACTACAAAATCTTACTAGTTTTTAAGGGATTAAATTCATCATCTATAGGAATTGGCTAATTGTAAGTACTAAATAATAATTATTCCCTTCCTCAAGAACCTGTTAATTCCTAATATGGCTGGGATGATTTCAAGAATCCCTATTATTGCTCCATGTCATTTGATGCTTTTTTTCCCTAATTTATATATGGTATGTTAGAGAAATGTTCATTTGTATGTTTGAATGTGGGCAGATTCTTTAAATTTTATAATCAGAATAACTTGATTAAAATTCATTCTATTACTAGTAATTCCTAACTGAAGAATGAGTCCTGTACCAAAAATGTATGAGGAACTCTAGGTTTGGTGATTTGTAACTCCAAACTGAATTTCAGCATAGAAACAATGTTATTGTTGAATCTCAAACTATGCACAAGAAGTAATTTCATCCCACAGTAAGGCTGATACTATTTCAGGGTAAAATTAGTCTGTAGGAAGTTTTGAATGCAAATTTCTTCTTGCCTTTTATTTCTTCTCTGCTGTTAAGCCTGGTAACATTTCCAATAACTCAGTAACATGAATGTGGGACTAATGTATTATTCTTCCTTCAAATACTGTTTCACTTCAAAGAAAGAACTGTAAAATGGGGTAAATAATTGAGATGAAGGCTAAAGGGGGATGTGGATTTTTCCATACTTCCTCAATTCCTACCACTTTTTTTTTTAAAGATTTTATTTATTTATTTGACAGAGAGAGAGAGATCACAAGTAGGCAGAGAGGCAGGCAGAGAGAGAGAGAGGGAGAAACGGGAAGCAGGCTCCCTTCTGAGCAGAGAGCCCGATGTGGGCCCCGATCCCAGGACTCTGGGATCATGACCCGAACCGAAGATGGAGACCTAACCCACTGAGCCATCCAGGCGCCCCCTACCACTTTTTAAAAAAAAAGATTTTATTTATTTGAGAGCAAGAAAACAATAGCACGATCGAGTGGCAGAGGGAGACGCAGACTCCCCACTGAGCAGGGAGCCTGACATGGGGCTCCATCCCAGGACGCTGGGACCATGACCTGAGCCGAATGCAGATGCTTAACTGGCTGAGCCACCCAGGCACCCCAATTCTTACCAGTTTTCTATTCTGAAATTTTGTCTTAGGTTGGCCCAGCTCTTTTACATGTTCCTTTCAAAGCTTGGATATGAAGGATACCCCCCACACATATCAAATAACAAACCACCAAGAAAGGGATGATTTTTGAGTCCCAGCCAGTTCACTCTCCTGTGCTGGAAGTTCTGAATCTGGTAGGGTGAAAAGGGAAAATGAGATAGGGCTATAGTTCCATCTTCCATGTGTGCAGCCCAATGAAAGATTCAGGTACAGATCTTCCCCCTGAGTTAGCTTATTAGGAACTACTTTGCTCTGCTTGTCAAAAACCTAGCCAAGAACTGTGAAAGAGAAACAACTGTATTTAAAAAGGATGAGGGAAAGTATGTACACCTGAGGGGTCTAGTGGGGCATTACTGGTGGAGCTGGGCACGGAGGTAGGAAGACCAGGGAAACAGAGGAGGAAGTAGATTAATTTTGTCTGTCATATTTGGCAACTTCTTATAGTCTTGGTGATTATTGTCAGAGGCACCACTGAAAGCCCTTTGCTCTGTAAACCAATGCCTGATACAGCATGTTTCCTTAGGTGCTGAAAGGCATTACAAAATCCAAGGTACTGTACGTTTGGTTTCACAATTTGACTTACATGACTTATAGAATGATTTGAATTGTGCAGTTTGGTGGCAGAGATGGTATGAATGTCTTAGAGTTAATTTGTATCTGATAGCTGGATATTACATGCTTTCTCTCTAAGCAGTTATTATGAGCTATACATATATTCATGCTTTCATGGGAACCACCACTCTGTTGAGGTAAATATTCATTCTATTTGCAGATGAGGAAGCTGAAGCTTAGAAAGAGGATCAGTAACTTCCCCAAGGCTACACAGCTAGTAAGTGATAGATCTGAAATTAAGTCTGAGTCCAAAGATATTATTAAGCTTTAAAATCAATTGTCTCAAATGGAACACTAAACCTATGTGTGGTTTTTGTTTTGTCTTTTGTTTTTTTCCAGCAGGCTTTCCCCCCCTACTC
This sequence comes from Taxidea taxus jeffersonii, assembly GCA_003697995.1. Lineage (NCBI taxonomy): Eukaryota > Metazoa > Chordata > Mammalia > Carnivora > Mustelidae > Taxidea > Taxidea taxus. The sequence goes on from RCUC01152292.1 coordinate 4,691, forward strand.
ATTTCGGCACTTGTTTCTACTCTTAAAAGAAAAATTGGGTTTTATAGCTGTGGCTTTGACTGCCTGGCGTGAAGGTTCCACCTGAATTCTCTGAACCCCTCTCCAGTCGGTTGAATGGAAGGGGCTGGACCGTGAGACCACCAAGCCCTTTCTAACGGTCAATTCCTACAATCTCTATACTTTGTGGGTTCCGTGTTTGACATACTTACTTTCCTAAATATAATGTTTTCTATTCGGAGCAAATATATTTATACTTTTATGACTGGTAACCTACCACTTACCTCTAATGTGAGCTGACTGCGTGGGTAATAATGGTAACCACTTACTGCATTTCTCGTATACCAGGACAGGTACTAAGTACTCTACAGAAATGAGCCCAACAGCTCTATCCCACGGATTTTATGCTTCCCATTTTAGAGAGGAAGAAGCCAAGGCTCAGAAAGTTTTGATTTATCCAAGGTCAAGCTAGAGAGTGGTGGAACCAGGATTCCAGCCCTCGTGGTTGACAGCAAAGCCCTTACACGTTAATGGGACGTTAATGAAACTGTAGATGCATTTTTCGAATTCCGCTTTAGGCTTCAGGATCTCGGACGTTGTTTTTTAACCATTAAAAAAAACCCGCGTTCTATATTAGCTCCTGTTTTTGATTTTAGTATCTATCCGTTTTACCAACCGATGGCGAAGCAGAGTGAACGGAGGTTACTGTTTTTACGTTGGACGCCTCTTTCAAAGTCCAAGTTTACCGCTAAGTGCAGTAAAAAGAATGGAGCTCCCGGCTTTGTGCCTCTGCGCCGATGCGTGGATCTCCTTCCGCGTCCTCCTTCCCAAGAACTCGCGTTCTTCCGCTGAACTACTCTTCCCAGCGTGCCGCGCTTCGAGAGCGCGGGCTCGACCGGCCCTCCCTTCCTCTTGGCCTATTACCCGGTCGCAGTATGATGATGCAAGCGCGTCGGGCGCTGACGAGTGACGGCGTTCTGGCTCGCGACCGCGGCGGCGGCCTTAGCAGCGGCAATAGGCGCAATAGCGGCGGCGACTGCAGGGACGACGACGGCGGCGGGGCGGGCGCTGTGCGCAGAGGGGAGGGGTAGGCGGGCGGCGCCGGCGGCTTCAACTGCGGCAGCTACGGCTAGGGCGACGGAAGAATCCCCATCAGCCGGCGGTCGAGTTAGGCCTAAGCAGCGCCTGAAGCGGCTCGCTCTGTCCTCTGCGGGGGATCTCCATAGAGACCGTGACATACACAGAGGCGGGGGTCCGCGGGAGGCTGCCGGACCGGAGCCAGCTCCTCGGCCTCTGTCGCCGCCACCGCCGTCCCTGCTGCCAGCGCGCATTTTCTCTTCACTCCTGCTCGAAACCTCGCGCCTCCTGGTGTGGCTGTGCTCCAGTGTGTGGGCAGCGAAGGCGGACTTTTGGGCCGGGGCCGGGCGGGGGGGGCTCTAAGGCCTCCACCACTGCCTCTCCCGCCCCCTTACCCGCCCCGAAGCGGGAAGCCGCGGAGGCTCCGCCATGGCCTCGGGAGCCGGAGGAATAGGAGGGGGCGGTGGCGGCAAGATCCGGACGCGGCGTTGCCACCAGGGGCCAATTAAGCCTTACCAGCAGGGGCGACAACAGCACCAGGTATGGGACCCCGACGCGGTGGCGTCTCAGCGGGTCGGGAACCCAGCGGGAGGGAAGAGGCGGTGAGGGGCCCTGGCGCCCCACGTGGAGCGGACGGTAGGGCCTGAGGAAAGGCCCGAGCCAGGCGGCGGGATCTCAGGCCGCTGGGGTGGCGACGGGAAGTGGGCTGAGACAGGCCCATCTTTGCGGCACACACGTGTGGTTCAGGCCGCCTCCCCCCCCCCCCCCCCCCCCCCCCCCCCGCCTCTGGGCCAGGGGCTTCCCCAGACTGGCGTAGGGCGGGAACGGAAATTCTAGGCCTACGGTGCGCATTTCTTTCGTTTTTGGCGGGGACTGGGGGGTTTGAGCGTATTACTCAAACGTTCTCTCGAGGGAGAAAGAAGAAGATGTGGCTGGAGGTTCGTATGCTTGCTGTTTTCTACTCTCCCGCGTTTCAGTTTGTGTGGGGAGGGGGCTGTCCTGGGCAGTCTGCTTCCGAGGCACCCGGGGGTGGGGATGGGGCGCTGTTAAACAGAAAGTGGAATAACTTTGTTTTCATCCTGTTAATTCCGCGTCTCCCCCGCCTGTGTCTTTCGATCTGAGAGCAAGTGCTTTGATTTTTTTCCACCGTAACCTGGTTATAGTTACCGAGGCCCTGGGGTATTTTGAAAGTCCCTCTCCACCCTTACGTCTTTTCTCCGCTGCGAGTCTCTTCCCTCCCTTCCTCTATTCCCCCCCCCCCCCCATTTTATTTTGGAGGCTAGAATTGGCTCTTCAGTACAGTTGACCGGGACTCCAGCCCTGATCTCATGCACGAAATATTTTAATATTACGGGGCGTATTCTAGACGTTTAGGTACTTTTGACACCCAGGAATGTTGGTGGTCTTAAATAATGAGCCACCTTGTGCACTCATAGCTGTTTGAAATTATGAAAAGGAGTTTATCTTAACTGTAAGTGAGACATTTTGAGAAAATCCGATTAAAAAAAACTCTTGTTTGTTATGGGAACTGAGTAGGAAACTGTTAAAAATTTATTTTAATTAAAGTCACTTCCAAAACTTCTCAGTGAGATTAAGGTGCAGGTATGTGTGTGCCTTAAACTTGTTAAAAAACAAAAGTATAGCAGAAAGGTCTGATAACTTGTTGCATCCTGTTAAAGGTAGAATTCCTAGATTGTTTTATTCTGGATGGTGATGGTTTTTGAATAACACGTTTGGTGGTGGTGTTAAATTGTATCATTAAAAACAAAACTTTTAAAGTAAATTTGGGGTAATTTTTTTTTAATAGTAAAAATGGTGGTTTACAATACTAAGTAGCTCTCTACTAATAGAAGTCTTGACATTACTTTCACCTCTCACTAGTTTTCCCCCAGATATATACAGAAAATGATTGTTTTTCAGATTTCGTTGTGAGGAACCAGGGGTACTTTCAGGCAAGTTTAAGATTAGAATTCAGGTCACACACCTGGCCATTTAACCTAATCCTTTTGTAGAGTGGAAGTTAGACACAGATGCTTTGTTTCTCCTGAAGAATAAATGTCTGAGTGCTTCCTTAGATCTTAAAAGAAAGTTACTATATAAAAAGTGAAATGTCTTAAATACATGTATTGGATGGTCTGGGCAGAGTTTAGAAAACACCTAATATATTCCAGGTGACAAAAGTTACAATTATAGCTTATTTTTAAATGTACTTACCTAAAAATCTAATTTTGGGGAGATGATGCCTTAACATAATACCTACGATTCAAGTTGTCTTAGAGCTGATAAAATTTTGGGCTGTTTAGTTTTGTCTTAGAGTTTGATAATTTATAATTTCTCCCTATTTAAAATAGTTTTAGCTTCTTGTCCTAGCCATTTAACGAAGAAGAAAATACATTTTAGCTTTTGGATTGTGATTAAAGGTGTTTGGGGTTTCTTGATCAGCACTGCCAGTGTTACTTAATACTGGCAGAAACTACTTAAAGTGTCCAGGAGTATAACAAAAGAAGTGTTCAATTTTTAAAATCTTAAGATAAAGACTGTCTTTAGTCCTGGCTGGAACTTTTGTGGACTTGTAGACTACCTGCTTGCTGTCTACTGTTTTAAGCTGTCACCTCTATGTTTTGCAGCAGCTGCTGAGTCATCATGAATAGCAAGGAGCTTCATGACATGGCATGTTTTAGACTAATGTTACTTGATTAAGTTTCCAAGGGTTTCTGGGCAAAAATGAAGTTTTTGGTTGTGTAGTAGAGGGTTGGAATAAGAATGAGAGGTCTGGCACTGTTCATGGGTGTTTGCCATTGCCTGTCAGGCCAGTTAGCTTGGGCAGTCATGCAGGACCTGCAGTTTTTGCATGTGTTCCACTGACTTGTAATTTCCTGTTTTGACTTCTGGTTTAGCTCTGCTGAGATACATCTAAAGATTACATTTTTCTTTTTTCTTCCTTTTTTTTTAAAGATTTTATTTATTTATTTGACAGAGCTCACAAGTAGGCAGAGGCAGTCAGAGAGAGAGGGAAGCAGGCTCTCCGCCGAGCAGAGAGCCCGATGCGGGACTCGATCCCAGGACCCTGAGATCATGACCTGAGCTGAAGGCAGCGGCTTAACCCACTGAGCCACCCAGGCGCCCCTACATTTTTCTTTTAACTTCTGATCTTTAAAATGTCATCTTGCTTGAAGTTTGGAGACAAATCCATTGTCTTACTCAACTAACTGAAGGGTAGTAACTTAAAGAATTGTAGAAGCAAAAATGAAGAACAGCCCTGAATAATGTAAGTTGATCATTTTCCCTTGCCTTCTGTACTACCCCCTAACTCAGCCCAGATGCCTTTTAGGGAATGGTATCGTTTTCCTAGTTGGTAGTGAACAGGTCACTAAAGAAGATGTGTTTTTTGTCACCCTTTCAGTTCCTTTCCCATTTCTTGCAGATTAATCAGGTCCAGGATGTCAGCTCTGCTATTAAGCTTTTCTTAACAGTCACCACAAAAAACTTGAGTCCATGGGGAAACCAAAACCTTGCCTGGGAAAGAGTCTACTGCCACCTCCTGGTGAAAGGGAATTACTCATTTTTGCCTTTTTTGGGGGGGGGGGTGCGTTTAAGAGATTTTTGTCTTCTGGCTTGGAGCTGAGGAAATCCACTCATTTTATCTCCCTGGTTGTAGTTTATCTTACACCAAGTCAGTTTTTGCATTTAGCTATTTTAGAAAAAGGAGGGAACCCCTTTTTTGAGTAGCTTATTAGATCAGGAATCTGCAAAATTTTGTGAAGGGCCGGATAATAAATATTTTAGGCTTTGTTGCTGCAAGTTCGTTGTTTTGTTTTTACAACCCTTTAAAAAAATGTAAAAATCATTTTTAGCCTGAGGCTTTTATAAAAACAGGCCGAGGGCTAAAATTGGCCCACAGGCCATGGTTTGCCTAACCCTGGTTTATATGTTAGTTTAGGATTTTTTTTGTTTGTTTGTTTGGTAGTTTTTATATGATACTTTCTCCCAATATGCCCCCACTTGGGATCTGATGGGGAAAAAGTATTCTCAGTTTTTTAAAGTAATGATATTCAGACATGGAATACTTAAATCATTCCAGAGGTCACTAAGCAGTTTTGTCTTTACTTTTACCTTTATTTGCCTTATTCTATCTTATTTTATTATTGTTTTTAAAAGGTTTATTTATTTTAGAGAGCAAGTGAACACGAGCGAGAGGGGCAGATGGAGAGGGAGAGAGACTCTCAAGCAGATTCTGTGCTGTGCAAGGAGCCCAACTTGTGGCTTGATCTGATGACCCTGATGACCCTGAGATCAGGATCTGAGCTGAAACCAAGAGTCAGGTACTCAATCAACTGAGCCACGCAGGGCCCCTGTTTGTTTTATTTTAGATGTTAAATACTATCAGTGGAAACAGAACTGGAAATAGTTGGTAGGGAAAAAATGTACTATAATGCAATTAGAGCATCCAGGTTTGAATCCTGTTCTGCCAGGATTTAGGGAAGTTGTTTAAATTCTCTCTGCTTAATTTATGCATCTGTAAAGTGGAAATGGTTGTGAGGGTTAGATGAGTAAATCTCTTACAACAGGACTTGGCATATGTATGGTAAGAACTCATTTGAAATTGTTGCGATTAAATAACGACCTTTTGTTTGTTTTTATTTATTTTTATTTTTTTGAATGTTTTAAAGATTTTATTTATTTGACAGAGAGAGACACAGCGAGAGGGGGAGAACAAGGAGAGGGAGTGGGAGAGGGAGAAGTAGGCTCCCTGCCAGGACTCTGGAATCATGGTCCTCATTAGGCTCATGACCTGAGCCTAAGCAGAAGCCTAACTGACTGAGCCACCCAGGCATCCCTGTTTGTTTTTAAAGATTTTATTTATTTATTTTAAAAAAAAATTTAAAGCTTTTATTTATTTGACAGAGATCACAAGCAGGCAGAGAGGCAGGCAGAGAGAGGAAGGGAAGCAGGCTCTCTGCTGAGCAGAGAGCCCGATGCTGGGCTCCATCCCAGGACCCTGGGATCATGACCTGAGCTGAAGGCAGAGGCTTTAACCCATTGAGCCACCCAGGCGCCCCAAGATTTTATTTATTTATTTGAAAGAGAGAGAGAGAGTGCACGACAAGCTGGGGAGAGCAGCATGCTAAGGGAGAGGGGGAAGCAGGCTTCCTGCAGAGCAGGGGGAGTCCAGTGTGGGACTCAACCCCAGGACACTGGGATCACAACCTGAGCCGAAGACAGTTGCTTAACTATCTGAGCCACCTAGGTGCCCTAAATATAGCCTTTTGATTTACATGTTTGTCTCTGAATTTTGCTGCCTCTTAGAGATTTCTTTCCATTTATGTACCCAAGCTCAATCTTTTATAGGCCTATGTTGGATTTAGGGACTTGTTTACTGGGTGATGAGGCAGGACTTTAAACTGTTACCTTCTTAAGTACTTATTTTCAAACACATTGTCTTCATTAGAAATGTCAGTTATTGAGTGTATCCAGGAAAATAAATCAAGTATTAAGTAGGTTTTTTGTTTGTGATGAGAGGCCCTTGTGTGTGATATTTTAGCAATTCACTTGCCAATGTTTTTAATAAAATAAATGACAACAGAGCCCAGGGATTGTCTCCATATCCCAGAAAGTCCCCTTATGAGGCCGGTATATATTAGTTTGAAATAAAATCAAGACTTTGGTCTGAGGTCATTAATTAAAACCATTTTCTTTAGGTACAGAATATTACTAGGAAGATGTAATGACCTCGTGTTTTTAGAAATGTTTTATTTGTAGCTACTTAGCTTGGTCCTGGTGTAATATATTTATTTTTAAGATTCTTCTTGTTAGGAAGCCTGATTTAAAGTCTTGCCACAAGATACAATTTACTTTGTTTGCTATCAGAAATAGGATGGTAGAATGCCTTTCCTGTGTGTAAATGTTTCAGTTTGCTTGATTTTGCTGATCTTCATGGTGTGATTTAAAAAATAAAGGTTTGGTTTTTTTTTTTTAAGATTTTTTTTTTTTTTTTAAATTTGTCAGAGAGAGAGCGAGCACAGGCAGACAGAGTGGCAGGCAGAGGCAGAGGGAGAAGAAGGCTCCCTGGTGAGCAAGGAGCCTGATGTGGGACTTGATCCCAGGATGCTGGGATCATGACCTGAGCCGAAGGCAGCTGCTTAACCAACTGAGCCACCCAGGCGTCCCAAAAAATAAACCCTTAAATCCAGTTTTCAAATAGATTATTTAAGAAAAGTGACAATATCTTATAGGTGACTTTTAGTAGGTTAAAAACTGCTTTGGGCTTTATTTGGTCTCCTATGGCTAGTTTGAAAGGATTTAGGGATTTCTTTTCTTGTCCTTGTTTGGTTACTTTTAACTATCTATTATTAATATTGGGCCTATAATATGGATAACTAAAAATAAGAGACTAAGCCAGGTCATGTTTCTCCTTACTGCAGTAGGGCAGAGTTTTGAGGGATGTTGAAATTTGTGACCAGTTGTAGTTTAAAATTTTTTTAGCCAGCATAATTTGTATGTGCCTTTTTTTTGCTTCATCTCTTGAGGTTGAGCAGAGAAATAAAAAGTATGGATTTTAAGTGGCTAGCAGGATTTGGAGTGGATAGGGAAACCTTGGCTGCTGAATGACTATTGGTAGGTTGTAAAATAAGACAAAGTAGCTTCGATTTGGAAGTTAAATTCAGATGATTGAAAACAGATTGAGTATAACCACATTAGAATTTGAATACTTCATTACTGTTTTCGCTCATGGAAATAGCTGTGTGTTAA
>RCUC01152293.1:0-23255 GCA_003697995.1 Taxidea taxus jeffersonii
AAAAAAATAAAATTATCCATTTCATCAAAGGCTTTCAAAATTTGTTACTATAAAATTGCTTAGTGTAGTTTCATAATTTTTTTAAATATCTGCTGAATATGTTGTATGTCTTCTTTTTCATGCCCATTGTATCTATTTTGGCTTTCTTTTCACTTATCAGACCCATGAGTTTATCTATTTGTTATCCTTTAATATTTTTCTAGATGAGTCATGTGAATGATCTATTCTCTGAATTACTGCACATTTTCAAAGACTGTTCTTTCACTTGACAGGCTAATTACATCATAGCTATGTAAAGAATTTTGCTTTTTTTAAAAAAATATTTTATTTATTTATTTGACAGACAGAGACCACAAGTAGGCAGAGAGGCAGGCAGAGAGAGAGGAGGAAGCAGGTTCCCCGCTGAGCAGAGAGCCAGATGTGGGGCTCAATCCCAGGACCCCGAGATCATGACCTGAGCTGAAGGCAGAGGCTTAACCCACTGAGCCACCCAGGTGCCCCAGAATCTTGCCTTTTCTCATTCTAAAGATGCTATTTTACTGCCTTCAAGCTTCTAGAATTACCAGTAAGTCCATTGAGAATCTGGCTCTTTTTTCTTTCTCAACAATTTGTTCTTTCTAAATGGTAGCGAATAGTATTTGCTCTTAAGTCTTAGAGTTCAGGAATTTTTATCAGATTGTGTGTGTGTGTTTTCTCATCAATTCAGTCTACTCTGGATTCTGAGAGCCTTTTTAATATGCAAAATTAGGTCTTTTAGCTCTCTTGAATACTTCTTCTTGTCTGTCCAGAGTGTCCATTGTTTATATATTAGGTCTCTTGCCTTTCTGTTCCGGTTGCTTGTTTTCCCTCTTGATTTCCTTGTCTGCTTTTATTTTGCCCTTTGAAAGGCTCTTAAACTTTACCTTCTAGGCCACTATAGTGACCAATCTTTATTCAATTTATCTGCTATCTATATTTAGTTGGAGATTTCTATTTTTTATATTTCTGGTAATTGTACTGCACTTGAATTTCATTAAGTAGTTTTAAAAAAACCACATTGAGTTGTTTTCTTTGGGATAAGAGATTATTTTCTATTTATGACTTTTTTCCTGGTCTTACCTATATAGGGTTCTTTTCTTTTCTTTTCCCCTTCCTCTTTCCTTTACTCTTCCCCTCTCTTCTTCTTCCCCTCTCCTCTTCATTTCTCCTCTCCTCTCCTTTCTTTCGTAAGCTCTGTGCCCAATGTGGGGCTTGAACTCACAGCCCTGAGATCAAGCTTTTCTTTTTCTTTTTTTTTTTTTCTTATTAGGGATCACGTCTGGATTTTTGGAGAATTTGAAGTCTAACAAGCAGTTATTAAACTTGTACTGGCAATGCAGGAAGCAGGCAGGTTATCACCTCTCTTCTGATTCCAAAAATAGAGATCTTAAAGTAGATAAGAATGAAGACTTTGGAGCCAGATTGCCTCATTTCAAATACGAGCTCTGCTGTTTACTAGTGATGTGGCCTTGGGCAAATTATTCAAACTCTATGTCTCAATTTCCTTATTTATCCAGTGGGGAGAAATAATCAGAGCATTCTTGTGCGGTTATTGTGAGAATTATAAGAGTCTACTTTTGTGAAATACTTAGAACAGTTCCTGGCAAGCCTATGGGCTGTTTAAAATTCCTTCTGAAAACAGATGCATATGGGGTGGAACAAAAACTGTTAAAACTTTGAGCTTTCTAGCTTTCCCTCCCTATTGTTCCCAGTTTTGGCTGGACATTTCAATCACTGAGAAGCCTTTAGAAATTCTCTTGCTGCACCCCAGACTAATTAGATGAAATTTCTCAAAAGGGGGAACAAAGCAGTGGGAGTTTTTAAAACTTCCCAAGGGATTCCACTCTGTAGCCAATACTGAGAACCATTGCCTTAAACCCTATACCAAAGAAAATTCACTGTTTGCCTATTGATCTACTCGTGTATTAGTCATGGTAGATATGAGGTTTTTTCAGACAGGTTCTTTTGCTCTGCAGAATGCAGATTTTAAAGAGAGGTATATAGAGTGAGGCTAAATCTCATATTCAAGAAACTTTGGAAAAATGCTGCAGTTATTTTCCACCAGACTAAGAAAGAACCCCAAATCTGACGAGGTAAGGCTCTTCAGGGATCCAGTCCCTGTCTGCTTGCTCCTCCAGCCTCCTCACATCATTTCCCCACTGCTCACCAGGCTCCAGCCTAGCCAGCTACTTTTGTGCCAAACTCTTTCTGTCTCGGGGCTTTTCTGCTGGCTATTTTTGTTCCAGGAATGCTCTCTACTCCCTACCCTTTCTTTACCTGGCCATTGCTTAATATCACTCACTCAGAAAAATATTCCTTGAGCGTCCAATAAAATCAGTCCCTCTAGGGCTCACTATTCACCAACACTGTAGTTTCCTTCATAGAACCTACTACAATGTGTAATTATTTACTTGTGTGATTATTGGCATAATGCCTAACTCCTAGCTAGACTATAAGCTTTGTTTATTTTGTTCTACTTATCTTAATGCCTTATGGCTAATACTGTGTAATATACCCAAGAGCTCATGAATAAATATTTAATAAGCCAATAAATAAAAAGTGTTTGTTCTTAATTTTGATCAGTGATTAACAGATTGAAATTTATGGATTCCTGGGTGGCTCAGTTGGAAGAGTATGTGACTCTTGATCTTGAGGTCATAATTTTGAGCCTGACGTTGGGTTAGAGATTACTGAGGGGGGGGGGAGGGAGAAAGATTGATATTTAATCCTGAAAGGGTTTTTGATTGTGAAGAAACTGATACTCAAGTTTGTAAATTACTTGCCCAAAATCATTCAGCTAACTAGTGATGGATTGGGACTCCGTCTCATTTCTTCCATTTCTAAGTCCAATGAACTTTCCAGGACTAAATGATTTGCTACTGTAGATATAAAACAAGAGGATCAAAAAAGTAAATTTTTAAAAAAGATTTTATTTTATTTATTTGACACAGAGAGAGAGAGAGAGAGAGATCACAAGCAGGCAGAGGACAGGCAGAGCAAGAGGGGAAACAGGCTCCCTGCTGAGCAGAGAGCCCAATATGGGGCTCTATCCCAAGACCCTAAAATCATGACCCGAGCCGAAGGCAGAGGCTTAACCCACTGAGCCACCCAGGTGCCCTGAAAGTAATTTTTATATATGGAATGAATGAAGATTTAATACACTCATCATTCAGAAAAACAATTTTTACTGAATAATACAAAGTGAGTGTCAGAAGATCCTGAAAACTGAACTGAGTTTCAGTTTTCAAGTGGAAGCAGAAGTGAATAAAGGCTTTGTTAATCATTGTGAAAGGTTGCTAATCCTTAGTCCAGATTAGATTACTATTTGGAATGTGCCCAGTTCCTCAGAAAAGTATGCCATCTACAAATAAAGCAACCACTCATTAAATTCCTATACCATGCTAAGTGATTTGCATGCATACAACCCAAATTTCTGCAACTTTGCCAAGTAGGTATTATTATTCACAGATGAGAAAATGAGGCTCATTATCACACAGTTCATAAATGGTTAACATTGAAACCACACCGGTGCCTTCTCATTCTCATCTGACACATAAAGAGGAAGTCGTCACTTCCAACCTCACAACAAGAAAAACGCTGAACAAATTGAAATCAACAATTCTTAGATGTAGCTGAGAAATGAAGTCCCAGGGCAAACTGCTGCCCTGAAAACTGAGAGACAGACAGAGAATCTCAGTTTATAGGAGCAGAAGCCCAGGAGCAAAAGCCAGCAGCTGGAGCCACTAATTAGCAGGAAATCTTTAAATTGTAACTAACAAATTGCTGGAAAACTCACTGCAGATTAGGCTGAGAGTTAAAAATTCCTAAGGGGCCCAGGATTAGGGGGCCCCTACACTTTCCTGAATTTTACCTCTAAGAGCTATACCTAGTTTTCACTGTAAGGATCAAAGAAAAATCCCTCCAGGGGGAGGGGGAAAGTAATCATTTTTATTTTTTATTTTTTTAAGATTTTTACATTTATTTGACAGAGAGAGAGAGAGACAGCAGAAGCAGGCAGAAGGAGAGGGAGAAGCAGGAGCTCTGCTGTCAGGGAGCCTCACCCAGGGCTCAGTCCCAGGACCTTGGGTTCATGACCTGAGCTGAAGGCAGCTGCTCAACCAACTGAGGCACCCAGGTGCCCCAAAAGTATTTATTTTTAAAGTGCTAAAGTCTCCCTCAAGGAAAACTGTTTTACCAAAGCCTAACTGACTGGCGTTTAACCAAAGCCTAAACCTACCTGGGGAAGGGAAATACCCAACTCCAGCCCCCCTTAGCCTTTCAGTTGGAGGAAAAGGAAATACCTAACTCAGTTCACTAAAAGACTGAGACTTAATTTTAGGATTATAGAACACTTCTCCCACATTTGGCCACCTCATCAATAGGGCTCCTGCATAATAACAGGAGATTAAAGCTAAAAGAACTACAAACTTCAGACTCTATTCTTACATTCCTCTTCTAGTAATACCCAAGGACAATTGGGGAGACAAAAACAAGGACCCTAGAGGAAATTTTAGCCTCTGACACCACAGCAAAGCAAATATTAAACATAGCGCAACTCCTTGCAGGTAATCATAAAACTTCATACTAAGGCCTACACCTGGTATATCATGTCCAGCTTCCAAAAAAAAAAATTACAAGTCATGCTAACAGGCAAAAACCAGTCTTAAGAGAGCAACCATCAGAACCAGATTCAGATATGGTAAAGATTTTGGAATTATGAGACAAGGAAGTTAAAATGATTAATTAATATACTAAGGGCTCTAAAGAAAAAAGTGGACAATATGGAAAAACAGATGAGTAAGGTAAGCAGATAGATGGCTATCCTAAGAAAGAATCAGAAAGCAATGCTACATATAAACAGAAATGAAGAATGCTTTTGATGTTCTCATCAGTTGCTGAAGGAAGAATTAGTGAACTTGAAGGTATGTGAGGTAAAGACTGATAGAACTGCAAGGAGAAACAGATATATCCACTCTTAGAGTTTGAGACTTCGGTACCTATGAGTAATTGACAGATCCGACAAGCAAAAATTCAGTAAGGATAGAGCAGAACAGAAAAGCACCATCAATCAACTGAATATGATTAACATTTATAGAATACTTCATCCAACAAAAGTTAAATACACATTCTTCTCAAGTTCACATGAAACATTCACCAAAATAGACCACATTCTGGGCCATAAAACACACCTTAGCAAATTTAAAAGAATAAACGTCATACAAAGTTTGCCCTTAGACCACAAGGTAATTAAACTAGAAGTCAATAACAAAGATAGCTGGAAAATCCCAACGTATTTGGAAATTAAATGATACACTTCTAAATTGTACATAGGTCAAAAAATAAGTCTCAACAGGAATTAGAAAATATTTTAAGGGGCACCTGGCTGGCTCAGTTGGTAGAACATGCAACTCTGGATCTCAGGGTCATGATTTCAAGCCTGACATTGGGAATAGAACTTATTTCATAATAAAAAATAATATTTTAAAGATTTTTTTTTAATTTATTTATTTGTTAGAGAGAGAGCGAGCACAGGCAGACAGAGTGGCAAGCAGAGGCAGAGGGAGAAGCAGGCTCCCTGCCGAGCAAGGAGCCCGATGTGGGACTCGATCCCAGGATGCTGGGACCATGACCCGAGCCGAAGGCAGCTGCTTAACCAACTGAGCCACCCAGGCGTCCCTAAAAAATAATATTTTAAAAGGTGTTTTATAATAAGTAAAAATTAAAATACAACCTATCCAATGTTGTGGCTTGCAGTGAAAGTAGTGGTTAGATGGAAATTTATAGCATTGAAATGCATTTTATCTTATTTATTTATTTTTAAAGATTTTATTTATTTGACAGAAAGAGAGAGAGGAAAAGCAGGGAGAGTGGGAGAGGAAGAAGCAGGCTTCCCACTGAGCAGGGAGCCAGATGCAGGTTCCATTCATGTAGGTGCCCTTTTCATGACCTAATCACCTCCCTAAATCCCCATCTCCTAATGTCATCACATTGGGGATTAGGATTTTAAGATGTGAATTTTAACAACATATCAACCAGTATCAGCAAAAATTCAACTTAACAGTCTCAATTCAGCATTTAGAATAGCCAAACCTGGGTTTAAAAAAAAAAAAAAAGGCAAAATAAATAAATAAATAAATAAATAATTCAAATTTGACCTAGTCTCCCCACCCACCCTCAGCCTGAACCTGCTTTAGGCTGGAAGCCTGCAGTGGGAAAGGGGAACACGGTTCTCTGTTCTCTCAGTTCATTGACCTACTCTCCTTCTAGTTTCTAAGAACAAGAGAAATGTCAAGGGCTTTTTGGAGTTCTTATATAAGGTTATGGGAAGTGGATTCAAGGGACAACAAAAGGCAAAAATAAACATACTTTTAAAAAAAAATCACAGTGGCTCAACAGCCACTGGGTGGCTCAGTGGGCTAAGCATCTGTCTTTGGCTTAGGTCATGATACCAGGGTCCTAGGATGGAGCCCTTCGTCAGGCTCCCTGCTCAACAGAGAGCCTGCTTCTCCCTCTCCTTCTCTCTGCTGCTCCCCATCTCCCTCTGCTTGTGCGGTCTCCTCTGTCAAATAAATAAATAAATAAAATCTTTATTAAAAAAAATCACAGTAGACACATATTTGTTCATGGTAGTCACACACATTTCTCTCCCCCACCTTTATCAGAAGTGCCCGGTCCTTGTCCTATACATCTTTGATTCATCAACTTCAAAACACAGTGCCTAAAGCATAGAAGCACCAAATGAATGTTTTTGGGTGACTGGAAGCTAAGACTCAAGTTTCCTTACCTCAAGATTAAACTCTCTCTTTTAAAAAAATATTTTATTTATTTATTTGACACACAGAGAGAAAGAGAGAGATAGTACAAGCAGAGGGAGTAGCAGAGGGAGAGGGAGAAGGAGGCTCCCCACTGAGCAAGGAGCCTGACATGGGGCTCAATCCCAGGACCCTGCGATCATGACCTGAGCTGAAGGTAGATGCTTAACCAACTGAGCCACCCAGGTGCCCCTTAAGCCCTCTATCACACTACTTCACTGCTCAGGTGTGAGACAGGACATCATATAGTGAGAATCAAAACAGAATGTTATGCCTGGGACCAGACCCACTTAACAATCATGGTTTCTTCTGCACCAGGACACACAAAAGGATTTAGGTATTTTCTTTCCTTCCTAAAATATTAAACATACTAAAATAATAATCCTGTCTTTGAGAAGGATTGTGAAATCTTTTTTCCTTTCTACACCTTTTTCTTTTTTTAAAATTTTATGTAATGAATATATTACCTTAAAATTGAGAAAAAACGGTTATTTCAAAATATATTTCGATATATGCCAGGGTACAAGTTGTGTAACTGACAGAGAAGCTGCTTGTTAATCACTGAGGAAACACACTTGAGAATGGTTAGTGTTTGGACACAATTTAGTGCTCTACTTTATAGAAAAAACTGAATTAATCTTGTTCAATAATATATTAGTCCATTATAAAGATCAACTTTAGGATCAAATTTTATTAGAATTATAACTGAGTTATTATAAGCAGCATTACACAGATTATCACAATAGAAATATGGGAACCTGTATCTACCACATCCAGTTCTTATGAGTTTATTCTCTGGTAATGCTATATGGTACCACCATTTATTTTTATTTTTATTTATTTTTATTTTTTTAAAAGATGTATTTATTTGAGGGGGGCGCATGCAAGCAGAGGGAGGGGCAGAAGGAGAAGAAGACAAGCAGACTCCCCACTGACGCAGAGCTCAGTCCCAGGACCTGAGCCGAAATCAAGAGTCTGATGCTTAACCACCTGAGCCACTCAGGTGCGGCTAATCCTATATGATATTGCTATTTAAAACATTGTAGCCTCTTGAGATTAAGAGAAAATAATAGAATCCCCATCATTAATCTAGCCCCACAAATGGACTTAAAAACTATATTTAGTCCCAAAGAAATTTTTAGAGCCCTTTCTACATGTGCATTTCTAAGAACATGTACACAGTTCTTAGCAGTAGGGAGACCAGTAGTTTGAAGAAAAAGGTTAAGTATTAATATGCTGAATCAGAGACACAGCAAGAGAGAAAACACAAGCAGAGGGAGTGGGAGAGGGAGAAGCAGGCTTCCCGCTGAGCAAGGAGCTCCACTAGGGGCTTGATCCCAGGATTCCAGGATCATAACCTGAGCTGAAGGCAGACGTCTGATGACTGAGCCACCCAGGAGTCCCTACCTGAGAAGATTCTTGGAGGAAGCACCACTAAGCCATGTTTGAAGTATCAATAAGGGAAGAGAGGGGGTAGGAATTCCAGGCAGGAAGGAGAGGGTATGCAAAGATGGGGAGGCATTCATTTTAGAAAACAATACACACACTCATATAAGATGGTATACATATTTTTAAATTTCAGGACTGGGCAATGAGCTGAGAATATTCCTTAAGGTTCTTTGTTCTAGAATTCTATGACAATGTGTTGAGAATTTTGCCAAAGTGTTTGCCATGTATAATTTCAAATGCAAACAGCTAAGATCAGAATTTGAAAAAAATGCAAAAAAAAAAAATCACACTCAAAATATACCATTCATAGAGACTTGTGATACTTGTATTAATTTTTTGCAACAACTCAAAAGTGCAGAGTATTAAAGTATTGCTTTGAGTATCCACTGTTACTTTTCATTGTTATATTCAGTTCCCATTTTATTCTTTTTTTTGTAAAAATATTTTATTTGAGAGAGAGAACATGCAAAGGCAGAAGGAGCCGCCGGCAGAGGGAGAAAGAGAAGCAGGCTCCCCAGTAAGCAGAGAACCAAATGTGGGGCTTAATCCCAGGACCCTGGGATCATGACCTGGGCTGAAAGCAGACACTTAACCGACTGAGCCAGCCAGGAGCCCCTAAAGTTAAAGCTTTACCGATTGGATTACACTGGTGCTTCAGGCTTCAAGATAGGGAATCTCAAACAAACAAACAAACAAACAAACAAAAAAAGTTGTGTTTCTTTTTTTTTAAAGATTTTATTCATTTACTTGAGAGAGAGTACACAAGCAGAGGGAAGGACATAAGGAGAGGAAGAAGCAGGCTCCCCACCAAACGGGGAGCCTGATGAGGACTCAATCCGAGAACCCTGGGATCGTGATCTGAGCTGAAGGCAGACACTTAACTGACTGAGCCACCCAGGCGCCCCCATTTTATTCTTTTAATTAATTGCTAATAAGATAGTTTATAAAGAAAAGGAATACCATTTAAAACAATGATGGGGAGGGGTAGATGGGGAAGAGGAGTAATTTCTGGAGATTATTTTGTTTGACTGTTTTGATTGGTAGAAGAAACACATTTGACTGTAGAAATTTTAGAAAGAACACATTAATATTTTGGTATACACCCTTCTAATCTTTTTTCCTTATAGATTTTTCTTTTTTTTTTAAAGATTTTATTTATTTATTTGATAGAGATCACAAGTAGACAGAGAGGCAGAGAGAGAGAGGAGGAAGCAGGCTGTCCGCAGAACAGAGAGCCCGATGCGGGGCTCGATCCCACGACCCTGGGATCATGACCCAAGCTGAAGGCAGCGGCTTTAACCCGCTGAGCCACCCAGGCGCCCCCTTATAGATTTTTCTTGAAGGTAGGCATCCAACTTAAAGCAGCAGAATGATGGTATTAATTATAACAAAATTTCATTGATTAAAAAGGATGTATTAAAACACACCCCAAAAAACAAAACAGAAACAAACAAAAACACCCAAAACAGGGATGCCTAGGTGGCTCAGGTCATGATCCCAGGCTCTCGGGATTAAGCCCCACATCTGGCTCCTTGCTCAGTGGGGAGCCCCCTTCTCCCTCTACCTCTGCCTGCCCCTCCCCCTGCTTGTGTGCTCTTTGTCAAATAAATAAATAAAATCTTAAAAATAAAAAAGATATAAAAATACATCCAAACAATTATTGTGTAAAAAATATCTCACATTTCTAACTATAGTATTCTGGGGAAGATAGAAGGTTTGGTTTATTGAGGGGGTTGTGGAGGCAAAAGGATATTTTAGCTTTATTTCTAATATTTTAATATTTTAAAAATAGATTTAGTGTAGGGGTACCTGGGTGGCTCACTTGGTTAAGTGCCTGATTTTGGCTCAGGTCATGATCTCCGAGTCCTGGGATGGAGACGTGTCTGGCTCCCCACTGAGAAGGGAGTCTGTTTCTCCCTCTCCCATTCCCTCCGCCCTCCCCCCAACTTGCGCACTGACACACTCTCTCACTCCCAATCTCTCTCTCAAATAAAAATTTAAAAAATATTTAAAATATTAAAAGAATAGAATCAGTGTGTTACATAAGTAATAAATACTAATTTAAAAAGAAAAGAAATAAATCCAAATAAATTGGCTCAGACAATGGAGCATGCGACTCTTGATCTTGGGGTCATGAGTGCAAGCCCAACATTGGGAGTAGATGCCTTAAAAAAATAAAAAATGCAAAAAACAGAAAGAAGGAAAAAAACCCCCAAACATAAAAGGGTTACCACATGTATAAAATTTTGAAGGGGGTGATGAATGACAGCTAACATGTCTAGTCTTGGCAGAGAAAACAATTTTAGGAGCCTTGCCCTTATTATCATTTCCTGACTCATTAGTTCCGGAACCACTAATAGTGTATAACATGATTGAGAAATGTTGGAATCATCACAGTCCTCAGAAATTCAGGTAGCCAAACTGGTTTTTTTATTTTTGATTTCCTCTAGAAAAATGTTCCTGATTATCAAGTTTCAGTGACTCTTAAAGAAAACACTGTTTACAGTCAAACAATTTAACAAACATATATTGGACATCTACATATTTTTAAAATATTCAGGACCATTTGGAATTACAGCAATGGATACTCCATTAGGAGATTAAATAATTTAGTTGCATAATTTTGTTTTCATCTTTAAAGCACGTACAATTCACCTGAAACTTGACAGCTACAACATATTTTTTCTCATTGAGATGACATCAGAACAGCAGATGAAACACCAGGGACATCAGATGATTGGGCTCCAGTATACCCACTGTGCATAACAGGGAGCACAGGAATGAGGCCAAGTTTGACTCATCTTGCATGATTTTTCTCTATGCTAGGGATATCTAATTGGGATGGGTTGGCATTTCTGAAGCCAGCACCCTACATATATCAGAGTTAGAAACAAGAAAGATATATTCAGCTTGGCTGAGGCATACACAACCCAAGTAATGAGAAAAGCTAAGAATGGAATGACCAATTGTATCAATTCATTGTTCTCCTGGTACCTCCACTGATGAGCCCTCAAATGCCACTCCTTTAAATTTTCAAGTCTCCTTCAAAAGCTTCAAAAGCCTTGGGCCACATACACCTTCCTCTCTACTGCATAATAGTGTTTTAAGAAATGGTATGTAAAAAAAAAATTTTTTTTTATGTATACCTTTAAGCTGCTGAGGTTAGGCAGTACATTTTTTTTTATTATACTGTTATATGGAATTCTATGAAAGTGGTTTTTTAAAAATATTTATTTATTTGACAGAAAGAGAGATCACAAGTAGGCAGAGAGGCAGGCAGAGAGAGAGGGGAAAGCAGGCTCCTTGCTGAGCAGAGAGCCCGATGCACGGCTTTATCCTAGGACCCTGGGATTGTGACCTGAGCCCAGGCAGAGGCTTAACCCACTGAGCCACCCAGGTGCCCCTATGAAAGTGTTTTTAAAATAAATTGTTCACTCAGTAAAGAGAATAGACTGAATTAGTTAAATATCCACTTACAAAGGATGTTACAATAAAGTACATCTAAGATTAAAATAAAAAAGAGCCACAATTCCTTATCTATACTTCTCATATCCAAAAAGAGCTCTGCAAACAGAAAGTTTCTTCCTAAATATGGTGACAAAACTGACCTGACTTGAGGCTCTTTATTGTCTTCAGTTATCACACGTAGTGGTGCTATTCATACCTTCACCACAGAAATATCAGAGTATTTGAGAACGGCTGCTATCTTAAGACTCTTGAGAATTTGAGGAAAATATATGTACTCTATTAGTGTTCTAAAATCTGAAAATTTTGATTTCAAAACACAATTAGCCCTAGGTTTTCAAATAAAAGCTTGTCAAGCAGTATTTCCCTAACCTGTTAATGATATGGTGTTCTATCAAACCCAAAGATGGTTGCAAAAATATTTTTATTTCATTGGTATGTCATGAGGATGAATCACCAGGAAAAGAGAAAAGGCATATTGGAACAGCTATAGGAATAAACAGGCTGCATCGAAAACTAACATAGGAATGAGCTGGTAAGTGATGTAGCTATAAGACACAGTATAATTATTAGAAGATATTACTGCATAAAGACAGCATACAGCACTGCTACTAATAGCTGCCTGCATAAAAATGCAAAGTCCCACTCTTTTTTTTTTTTTTAAGATTTTATTTATTTGAGAGACAGAGATCACAAGCAGGCAGAGAGAGAGGAGGAGGAAGCAGGCAGGCTTCCCGCTGAGCAGAGACCCCCATATGGGGCTGGATCCCAGGACCCTGAGATCATGACCCGAGCCAAAGGCAGAGGCTTCAACCCACTGAGCCACCCAGGTGCCCAAAGTCCCACTCTTTTGAAGCTTCTTTTATGCATAGTGCTTTGGGACATTCTGATTTAGTAGTTCTCAACCGGTTTAAACTTAGAATCTTCTGGAGGGCTTTCTAGAAATAACCTATGCATGAGTCTCACCTTCAGATATTCTGATTTACTTGATCTAGAGAGGGGCCTTGGCAAGTGTTTTTAAAAGTGCCCTATCCCGGCTGGCTTAGTCAGTAGAGCATGCAACTCTTGATCTTGAGGTTGTAAGTTCAAGCCTCATGCTGAGTGTATAGATTACTTAAAAAAAAAAAAATCTTAAAAAAACAAAAACATCCTAGATGATTCTCATGTGCAGCAAGAACTCTTAAAAAGTGCTAATATCCAGTCTCTAACCCAGAACAGGGAAATTGGAATCCTTCGAAATGAAGCCCAGACAAGATAGTCAGGTGATTCCAATGTATACCCAAAGGTGAAAACCAATGATTGAGACCCCCTCTGTTGCCTGGATTAAAGATTCAGGGTGTCAACTGTTCTCTTTCTTTTCTTTTCCTTTTTTTTCTTCCTTCCTTGATCTATTTCTTTCTTCTGGAATCAACTCAGTTCTCAGTTTCCACTGTAGTAGAGTCACCAGTAAAGAAGTCTAAACTTTATCCACTCTTAATAATGGTGGCTTATTCATGGAATCTCTCTCCAGTTTCAATTTCAATGCAAAAGAAGTGGGGGGGGGCAGTGTATGGAAATCAAATGAGAAATATCTTTAAATACTTTCAGCAAAATAATCCACACCATTTCAAACTCCTTTAGCATAAAGTAAATCATAGTGAAGGACAAAACAGAAAAGTAGAATTCATTTGAGTCTATTATTGTACAGGAGAGCATAACTTCAGCACAGAATAGAAAATCATAGCATTTTCCAATGAATTCTAGGTAGCAAATAAAAAAATAATTAGGATAGTTTTCCAGTGACTCTAATTGTTCAGGGTGCCAAAGTAAAATAGATTTCTATATAAATTTCAAAGCAATCTAGAAAATACATTAAAAAATATTAAATTCAAGATAATTTCTGCTCAAAAATCAACTAAAACATAAGTAAGGTGCACATTTTATTGACAGAAGATAAATCTCTTTTGCTTTTACTTACAAATAATTTTTTTCATGCATTCTAATGGTCATATGAAAAAGACAGTTACTTTTTTTTCATTACTAACCCTGAGGAAGGAAGAATACATGTGGAGTAGCTCCCTAAGAACCATACTCCACACTTTTCACAACTGGAAATGGCAAATAATGGAGGAAGTGAGGAGTACATTTATTCAGGCTTCCACACACATCAGTTTAAACTACCCAAAACTAAAATCTGGGCAATGGTACAAGTGGCATTACACTTTTAGGCCAACATACAGGAATATTTAGGGACATCAGAGCTTCATTGCTCAAGAAGCTCTATTTAGCAGAAGAAAAATACCAAGTAAGTTCTATGTACACTTATCTTTCACTACAAAGAGGTTAGCTGTTTCAAGGGAGTTAATAGAGGAAAAATGTTGAATCTCATCACAATGAATATGGGAAGAGCCAGTATTTTCTCTTTGCCAATTACAGTTATTCTTCTTAGGGATGAAACTTGGAATTGCAAGTTTAGCTGAATTTACCACAGTTACAATCTTTGTAAATAAAAAGAAGTTCACTCCCTGGGCCAAAACCCCCAAGCAGCAGTTGGGAGTAAGAGGGCAATAAGGACAGAAGAAAACAGATTTACTGCATTGTTATCAAGAATCGGTTTCCCTGCTATGTACTTCACGTCATTCGCTGGGCTATTGACCACCATGCCAGTGCTTTCATCTAAACCTGGAGTGGAAAAGAAGCAAGTGAGGTGGAAAATCTAAATGAGTTGATTTAAAACAAATTTGCTTTTCTCCTCCAAAGAATATAATTATTGAAAAAGTCTCAACCACTTATAAATTGACTTCAGTGGATAATTATAAGGTGAGAGATATGGAACCTTGATTACCAAGGACTTTTTTGAAATGTGAGTTTTAGTACACCTCAATACTGTTCTCTCAACACTGCTGGAGTTCCTTCACTGGAAGAAGGAAGAACATTAGAAGCAGAAATAGCATGAAACTAGAAGACTAGGTCTCCAAGACCAACCTGTGAGATCTTTAATAGGAATCATGTATTTAGCCTCTGCAATGGAAACCCAGGACCCAGCATGGTGCCAGCACAAAGGAGGCACACAAAGAAATTACTGAAGGAATTCTACCTTTCCCACAGCCCACATTAATTTGTTCAATCCACTCAACATGGGGGGAGAGTGTGTGTGTGTGTGTGTGTGTGTGTGTGTGTTAGTGACCTTGAGCTTGAACTAAAATCAGACTGCTTCCTCCTTAGTATTTAGATAAGAGAAATGAGTCTGAAAGAACAAACATTCTGATAGGTGAGGAGCAAAGCAGAAGGGTAAGAACAGTATCTTGGTACATGAAGAGAATTGGAAGGACTGTACACAAGGAAATGAATCAAAGGAGAAAACATGGTTGGTCAGAATGTGGAGGAAATACACACCTAACAGAATATGTCAGTACACTGAAATGACAATGCCTCAGAAGCAAAAGCATAAAGCAAAAAGCATAAAGTAAAAGCTCAGAAGCAAAGCATAGAAAATTCTGGGGAAAACCAACTCTCCCATATACCTTGAGCTGGGGCTAAAAATTCAGTAGGGACAGAAAGCATTATGTCACAGTAGAAAAACAGGTCATATGTGTACAGAGTAGTACAATAATTCTCTCTCAAAGGGACTTGGAAAACAAATGGAAGGTGGAGCATTAAAATGATCTGATCCCAAATGTTCTGCTTTCCTTGGGATTAGGTGAAGTCCCCAAACCAAAAGCATCCGTTTCCTGCACTATCATCCTCCCCAAGCAGCTTCTACTCATTGCTCTGTGAATTAGTTCTCTTTCAATTAATTTAACGAAATTTTTTTTTTAAATCAGAATTGTAGAAAAGACTCTGTCTTGTCATTCCCGGCCTCTTGATTCCTCTGTCTTTGGGACTGTTTTCATTGCCATGTTTTTCTCCCCCATGTTTCTTTCCCATTTACTACACCAACAAGTTGCAATAATAAAGTGATATACTTGCCAGTAAACTGCATTGTAGCTCCTAAATATGAGTCTACAACTGATCCTAGTAATCCAGCCAGACCACCAAATGCAATAATTGGCCACTGGGGAGCAGAAATGTCTAAATCATTAACAAAAACCAACTGTGTGAGGAAGTACGTGATGCCCACAAAGGTGCCACCAAGTAGACTGGAAGCAAGGCCCACCATTGTGACCCCTCCATTGGTCCCTGAAGAAAAAAAACAAAACAAAACATAAAATAACCTGGTTAATAGTCAACAAACACATAAAATCAAGGAAACAAACAAACAAAAAAAATTGGTACCTATCTTATCAAGACCAATTGAAGAAAAGGTTCTCTTTCATACAATCCAAAGACCACAGTCTATGTAAAAAGTACGTCTCTTCTCCTCATTAACTCCTGCAATTCTAAGCAATGCAAGGGAATGGTTCCACGAAGCCAAACTGCCCGATTTCAATCATAGTTCTGTCATTTCTAAGTTATGTGACTGTAGTTAGGTTACTTAACTTCTCTTAATACCCTTGTTAGTAAGATGGAAATAATAAAAGAACCAATTCACATGGATATTAAGGGTATTAAAGATGATGATTATAATGATGAAGAGAAAAAAAATGAAAAGGACATGAGGAAGAAAAAGAAGAGGATAAAGTAGGGGAGAAAAAAGACAGGGAGGAGAAGGGAAGAAAAAGGGGAGGGGAGGTAATGACAAAGATAAAATATAGTAGTAGTAGTAGCTGATAACAGTAACAGGAAACTGAGATCTATGTTAAAGCACTAACCACATACCAGATCCTCATGAAACACTATCATTCTCTTCTTTTTCCTCTCCTCCTGATATGTCTCTGTGTTTCTGTTTTGTTTATCTAGGACTTGCTATCATTTCCTGCAAATATTATTTATCATCAATTTAATAGCCGACAGCAATTTTCCAGTTAAGGAGACTAAAATTCTTAACAGTCTCTTAAGTCAGAAACACAGTAAGTCAGATTTTTTTTGTTCGGTTCATTTTTTAAAGAAACTTAAATACTCACCAACTGGAACTTTTTCCCAGGTTGTTATTAGCCTTGGCGGGCTTTTACTCAGAACCGGGCCAACTTCTGAAGCCCACGTGTCTCCAGCAGAGCAGGCAAGTGCAGCCAGGAGAGACAAACACATCCAGGAAGCAGTATACTGCTTGGAAAAATCTATTGGGATTTCCCCGGGGCCATTTTCTATCATGTAGAGCAGGGCCAGCTCAGTGGGCACAGCTCCATTACAGAATACCTGAACCCAATTCCTCTGCCCACCTACAAACAAACAAGTAGATAAAAAGGACAAGAAATGTTTTCTCTTCAGAAGGAAAATCATGCAGTTACAGGAACTTAAAGTTTAAAGAAAAATTACAATTTTAATAATGACTAAAAATCAAATGGTACCTTTGCCTACATTCTATATTGTTTTAGAATAATGATAGACTTTAATGCTTCTAAAATTCTGCTATTACTATTGTGCTGAAGTAATGATAAACTAAATTAAATTAGGCCGCTACTTAAAGGTATTCTCATACAAAATTTATCTGTTTCAACAGTCTAAACATGTTCTGATTATAAGCTTAGAGTATCTTGGGATGAAATAAAGGTTGCTATTTTAAGTGATGTCAAACATAATTCATTTTACCTTCTTTGTATTCTGAATCTAGACGCTTCTTTATTTCTCCCTTCCATTTAGTGAGTTTTGAAGAAGAAAGGAAAAACATTAGCAAAGAGGTAAAAAAGCTGAAATTTGCAATGGTTAGGATAAATCCAACCACAAGCCCTGAAAGAAACATATACATATACAGAATTATACTCAGTCCATACATTAATGCAGTGAAAAAAATAGGACTTTTTTCAGTTATTTTTTACCTTATAACCTGAAATGTACATTTCCAAACATTTTCATTTTTACCAATTCACATATTACCAAATAGTAAACTAAATATAGGTTTGATTAAATTGAGATAAAATTTTTTACCATATTTTTACCTCCTTTCAAACTATAAATATATGAATGTACATTTTCATTATAGACATAGTTTTTATAATCAAATTGTAGAACACAATAAATAGTAGTGATTTATATATAACATTTGGATAGATAGTTAACTTTCCAAATTAACTGTGGATCTCCCCAGGGAGGTTTAGATTATACAGTCTTTCTAGCTTCTAATTTTTTTTTTAAAGATTTTATTTATTTATTTGACAGACAGAGATCACAAGGAGGCAGAGGCAGGCAGAGAGAGAGAGGGGGAAGCAGGCTCCCCGCTGAGCAGAGAGCCCGATGCGGGGCTCGATCCCAGGACCCTGAGATCATGACCTGAGCCGAAGGCAGAGGCTTAACCCGCTGAGCCACCCAAGCACCCCTCTAGCTTCTAATTTTTATATTTTCCCTTCATAGCCTGGATCTTTTTTTCTACTTACGGGCTAGCTTTTCATGCTTTTCAAAAAACTTTCACATGCCCTTTTGTTGAGCCTCATAAACTATGTGAGAAGATGGAGACAGTGTTTTTTAGTTATGTTTTAATATATAAATCAAAATAATCCTGGATTTTATGTGGAATCAAAAATGGAATACTTTCTGTAAATGTGATTTCAGATTTTTAGACTTTTTTTTTGTTTCTTTTATTTGGATAAAGAAGAAAGGGGACATCCTTCATTTTTCCATGAGTGAACAATTTCAAGGAAGGCTTATAATACCTACAGTCTAATCAGAAGAACAAACAAGATTGTGCACATGCATGATTGCATGTGTAAGTGGGCGGGAGGGGGGTGGGTAGAGGTAGAGGGTGAAGGAGAGAAGCAGACTCCCAGCTTAGTGTGGAGCCTGACACAGGGCTTGATCTCACGACCTGAGATCATGACCTGAACCAAAATTGAGTTGGATGTTCAACCAACTGAGCCAGCCATGTGCTCCCCTATAGGTTATTCTATAGAGAAGATGCACAGCTGCTGGAATTGGCTTCTTTTTAAAAAAGATTTTATTTATTTATTTGACAGAACGAGACACAGTGAGAGGGAACATGAGCAGGGGGAGTGGGGGAGGGAGATGCAGGCTTCCTGCCAAGCAGGGAACCCAATGCGGGGCTTGATCCCAGAGTCCCGGGATCATGACCTGAGCTGAATGCAGATGCTTAACGACTGAGCCACCCAGGCACCCTGGAATTAGCTTCTTAAATTACTCAGATGGGGCACCTGGGTGGCTTAATTGGTTAAGTGTCTGAGTCTTGATTTGGGCTCAGGTCATGATCTCAGGTTGTTAGAACGAGCCCTGGATGTCAGGTTCTAGGCATGGAGCCTGCTCAGGATTCTTTCCCTCTCCCTCTGTGCCCCCTGACCCCTCACCGAAAGGACTCAGATAATCTTTAAAGGCCTTTGTTACAAATTTTGAAAATGTTCTTAGGAGTAAAATTGGTGGTTGAGTAGCACTCTTGTTTCTATTACCACAATGGTTAGTTAATACTACAAAAAAGGAATGGAACAGAGGATTTGGGGGAAGACAGAAAAGTAGGAAGCACCAGGAAATCTGTCTTCCCATCTAGACAACAACTGCACTAGAAGAATCTAACAAAACTGTTTTGGAACTCTGGAGTCTACTGAAGGCTTGTAACTTTCAAAGGAAGGCTTGGAGGGGAAACTGCACTTAACTTTGGTCAATTTCAGTTCTTAACAGTGTAGCCCCCTACCCATCTCCCACTCCCAGCCCCATGGCAGACAGGGCAGGAACTGCAGGTGCAGCCTGCACACAGCTTGTGGGAGCCAGGTTGGGCAGTAAAGACTTATCTTCCACATACCAGGATTTGTATATTTTTTAAAGATTGTATTTATTTATTTGACAGAGAGACATTGTGAAAGAGGGAACCCAAGCAGGGGGAGTTGGGAGAAGGAGAAGACTTCCCACTGAGCAGGGAGCCCAGTGCAGGGCTTGATCCCAGGACCCTGGGATCATTACCTGAGCCAAAGGCAGATCCTTAACAACTAAGCCACCCAGGCATGCCTCAGGATTTGTATTCTGATCAATGATTGCTGCTTCTGATTATGGAGGTATAGACATAGAGGCTGGCAGCCGTTATTACACTCCATCCCCTCAACTGTTATAAGCCCTTTCTTGTCTGGCTGAAGAGACTTCCAAAGGATTTAAAGGACTGATGCTAACCCCCCTTCATTTTTCTGTTTTTCCTCCTTTGGAAAGCCAGACATTAAAGGCTAGGACATTCAAAAGAAACTCCACTTATGGGGAAAATTAGAAAGTGATAGTGCATAACCAGGAAAAGGTATAGGTTCAGAAAAGACTGGGAAGATCTTAGGTTTACACATCAAGGTGATCCCTGGCACAAAGACAGGTGCAACAATCAAAAGCAAGACAAAACAAAATGGAAAAGAGCAAACCCTGGGGACAGAGGAAATTCTGATTTCCAGAGTTACCACACTGTTAGATTTAAATGTCCAGTTTTCAACAAAAATATAATGAAGCATACAAAGAAACAGACAAGTATGGCCCACTCAAAGGAAAAAAAAAATGGATGGAGACTGGAAGGCCAGATGGTGGACCTATTAAGCAAAGACTTCAACCATTTTAAAGATGCTCAGAGAACTAAAAGCAGACATGAAGAAAGTCAAGAGAACAATATGGAACAATATGGAAATATTAATAAAGAGACAGAAATCTAAAGAGAAACTGAAAGGAAATACTGGAGTTGAAAACAACTCAGTAGAGATTCAAAGGCATGTTAGAGCAGGGAGAAGAATCAACAAACTTGAAGACAGGCAATGGAAATGATCCCATCTGAAAAACAGAAAGAAAAAAGAATGAAGAAAGGAGAACAGAGCCTGTGGGACATATAGGACACCATCAAGGAGAACAACATGCATGTGGAAAAGCCCAGAAGGAGAAAAGAGAAGGAAAAGGGGGCAGAGAAATTATTTGAAGAAATAATGGCTGAAACCTTCCCAAGTTTTTTTTTTTTAATTCCAAAGTCTGATGAAAGACATACATATAAACATGCAAGAAAGAAGCTTAGCAAACTCCAAGTAGAATGAATTCAAAGAGAGCAGCACTGAGACACATTATAATCAAACTGTTCAAAGACAAAGACAATCTTGAAAACAGAAAGAGGTAAGCAACGTATCACATATGAGGGATCCTCAATAAGATTATCAACAGATTTCTTATTAGAAACTCTGGAGGCCAGAAGGCCAGAGGCCAGAAGGTACTGGGCTGATATACTCAAAGTGTGAAAAGAAAAGGAAAAAAAAAAACCTGTCAAACAAGAAGCTTATATCCAGCCAAATCATTTTTCAAAAGTAAAGGAGAGGGGTGTCTGGGTGGTGCAGTCAGTTAAGCATCCAACTCTTGGTTTCAGCTCAGGTCATGATCTCAGGGTCCTGGGATTGAGCCCTGAGTTGGGCTCTACACTCTGCAAGGAGTTTGCCTAAGATTCACTCTCTCCAGGACACCTGGGTGTCTCAGTCAGTTAAATGCCTGCCTTTGGTTCAGGTCATTATCCCAGGGTCCTGGGTTCAAGCCTGCATCAGGCTCCCTGCTCATCAGGGGAGTCTGCTGCTTCCTCTCCCTCTGTCCCTTCCCCAACCGACATACACTTATACTCTCTCTCAAATAAATCTTACAAAAAGAGAGAGATTCTCTCTCTCCATCTTCCGTTTGTGCTGTCTCTCACTCTCTCAAAAAATAAATAAACTCTTTTTAAAAAATAACATATAATGTATTATTAGCCCCAGGGGTACAGGTCTGTGAATCGCCAGATTTATACACTTCACAGCACTCACCATAGCACATACCCTCCCCAATGTCCATAACCCAACTACCCTCTTCCTACTCCCCCTCCCCCCAGCAATCCTCAGTTTGTTTTGTGAGATTAAGAGTCTCTTATGGTTTGTCTCCCTCCCGATCCCATCTTGTTTCATTTATTCTTTTCCTACCCCCCAAGCCCCCCATGTTGCTTCTGGACTTCCTCATATCAGGGAGATCATATGATAGTTGTCTTTCTCCGACTGACTCATTTTGCTAAGCATAATACCCTCTAGTTCCATCCATGTCATCGCAAATGGCAAGATTTCATTTCTTTTGATGGCTGCATGGTATTCCATTGTATATATATACCACATCTTCCTTATCCATTCATCTGTTGATGGACATCTAGGTTCTTTCCATAGTTTGGCTATTGTGGACATTGCTGCTGTAAACATTCAGGTGCACGTGCCCCTTTGGATCACTACATTTGTATCTTTAGGGTAAATACCCAGTAGTGCAATTGCTGGGTCATAAGGTAGCTCTATTTTCAAAAAATCTTTTTTTTTTTTTAAGATTTTGCATTTATTTATTTGAGAGAAAGCATAAGCAAGGGGAGTGGCAGAGGAAAAGTGAGAACCAGGCTTCCCGCTGAGCAGTGAACCCAATGTGGAACTCGATCCCTGAACCCTGGGATCTTGGTACATTTTAGTGGGGAAGGATACTGAGGGTCAAGATCTAGGCTCACAGTGTGTTCTTTGCTACTGGGGTATATTTGCTTTTTGTGGACAGGGCAAGTGAATACACACACACACACACACACACATAAACACAAGATATACCCACATGCATATACACGTGCATATATACATGTATATGTACACATACATGTATTTTAGAAATCACAAGATCACACCAAAAACTCCAATTACAATCCATCTCTGCAGGTTTTCTCTTGCTTTTCCCCATTCCACATTTGAATGCCTCTTTCCATGGTAAGAACCTGGTTTCAAACAACAACAATGCTAATTTCACTCATTTTTCTCAATCTCCTACCACATTTAAAACTTTTAGAACCACACTAAAATAGTTTAGGATTTCTTTGGCATTCTTCCCTTCCCTTAATCCAAGACTGAGGGAACACAGTTAAATGCTATGTTCATAAGTTTTCTTTTTTTCCCCTCCAGTATACTTATAGTATTGATTCAAAATAAAATTGGGTTCATTTGTTTTAGTTTGCTTTCAATTTTAGATTTCCCCTTTTCCCATCCTTACTATTTTATTTCTTAAATATGTAGAATACTAGCATGCTTTCAAAGGTCAAACTTACACAAAAAGTTATACTAAGAAAAGGGTCACTTCCTCCCAGGTCCCTCTGCCCCTCTCTCCCTCCACATTTTGCTCTCCCTCCATTCTTTGTAGATAACAAACTTTATTGTTTCTTAGTATATCATTACTGTGTTTCTTTTTATAAAGTATATATAATGCATGTTTTTTTATCTTCCTTCTTCTTTACATAACAGGTAGCATTCTATAAGTGTTCTTTCCAACTTGTAAGCACATTTTTTTTTTTTAAAGTTCTTCGCCCAAAGTGGGGCTTGAACTCAACCCCAAGAGCAAGAGTCACATACTCTACCTACTAGGCCAGCCAGGCACCCCATAAACACTTTCTTAAGCTTTTATTTATTTATTTGACACAGAGAGAGAAAGAGAAAGCGAGCACAAGCAGGGGGAAGGGCAGAGAGAGAGGGAGAAGCAGGCTCCCTGGAGCAGGGAGCCCAACATGGGGCCCAATCC
>RCUC01152294.1:0-38999 GCA_003697995.1 Taxidea taxus jeffersonii
CTATTTTCCCACTTTTTAATGCAGTGAAAAAACACAGCAAAATGTACCATCATAACCATTTTTTTTTTAAGATTTTATTTCTTTATTTGACAGAGAGAGAGAGACCACAAGTAGACAGAGCAGTAGGCAGAGGGAGAAGCAGGCTTCCCGCCAAGCAGAGAGCCCGATGGGGGGCTCGATCCCAGGACACTGAGATCATGACCTGAGCTGAAGGCAGAGGCTTAACCCACTGAGCCACCCAGGCACCTCAGTAACCATTTTTACATGTACAGTTCAGTGGTGTTAAGGACTTTGTGTTGTGCAACCACCCATCTTCAGAATTCTTCATCTTACAAAACTAAAACTTTTCCCATTTAAGCAGTAACTCCCCATTCCCTCCAGCCCCTGGTGACTGCCATTCCACTTGCTATCTGTATGAATCTGACTATTCCAAGTGTTCCACACCAGTAGACTCACACAGAATTTGTCTTTGTGTTTAGCTTATTTAACTTAGCATAACGTCCTTGAGGTTCATCCAGGTTGCAGCACATGTCAGAATTTCCTTCCTTTTTAAGGATAACATATATATATAATGTATGAATAATGTATGTCCACTGTATGTATAGCCCACATTTTCTTTATCCACTGGATGCTGGGATTGCTTTCACATTTTAGCCATTGTGACTAACGCTGCTATCAACATGGGTGTACAGATACCTTTGTCACCCTGCTTCAATTCTTTTGGGTACATACCCAGAAGTGGAATTGATGGATCATATCATATTTCTATTTGTAATTAGTTTTCCACAGTGGTTGCTGTACATTCCTTTTTTTTTTTTAAGATTTTATTTATTTATTTGTCAGACAGAGAGAGAGCGGAGGAGCAAGCACAGGCAGGCAGAGTGGCAGGCAGAGGCAGAGGGAGAAGCAGGTTCCCTGCCGAGCAAGGAGCCCGATGTGGGACTTGATCCCAGGATGCTGGGATCATGACCTGAGCCGAAGGCAGCCGCTTAACCAACTGAGCCACCCAGGCGTCCCTGTACATTCTTTTAAAAAAAAAAATATTTTATTCATTCATCTGACACAGAGAGAGAGAGAGCCACACACACACACAGTGAGAGAGGGAATATAAGCAGGGGGTGTTAGAGGGGGAGAAGCAGGCTCCCTGCTGAGCAAGGAGCCCCATGTGGGACTCGATCCTAAGACCCTGGGATCATGACCTGAGCCGAAGGCAGATGCTCAACCACTGAGCCACCCAGGTGCCCCGGTTGCTGTACATTTCTATCAACAGTACACCAGGGGCCCCATACCCTTAACACTTATTATTTTTTATTTTTCTCATAGTAGCCATCCTAATGGCTGTAGGGTATTATCACAGTATGTAATTTTTTTTAATACATGGGACACTTCACAAATTTGCATGTGATCCTTGTGCAGGGGCTATGCTAATCTCTGTATCCTTTTAGTTTTAGTACATAGGCTACTGAAAGGAGCACACAGTATATGATTAAAAAAAAACTAAACATGCAGTAAGGGTTGAACTCTTTATTTTTTTATCATTTAATTTTTCTTAGAGCTAGAAAGAGAGCCAGGGTTGAGGGGAGGGGCAGAGAGAGGGGGAGAGAGAAAATCTTAATCAGGTTCCACGCTTGGTGTGGAATCCAACATGGGGTGGGGCTTGATCTCAGGACCCTGAGATCATGACTTGAGCTGAAATCAGGAGTCTGATGCTTAACTGACTGAGACACCCAGGCACCCCATGAACTATTTTTGATAGCAAGAGTAAAGGGTAGAAAAGGCTATAGAAAAAACCCTAAACAGGGGCGCCTGGGTAGCTCAGTGGGTTAAAACCTCTGCCTTCAGCTCAGGTCATGATCCCGGGGTCCTGGGATCGAGCCTCGCATCGGGCTCTCTGCTCGGTAGGGAACCTGCTTCCTCCTCTCTCTCTGCCTGCCTCTCTGCCTACTTGTGATCTCTGTCTGTCAAATAAATAAATAAAATCTAAAAAAAAAAAAACCAAACACCTAAACAGATTGAGTCTAGTTGATAAGTCTGCCAAAGTGTTTAGGTGTTGGGTGGAGTGTCCTGATATTTGTAACTTACTTTGAATAGCAACAGAAGTAGAACGGATTCATTGATGGATGGGACAGATGAGTGGTATGGGGATAGGGCATATACAGAGAAATGTTAACAGTTGTAGAATCTAGGTGGTGAGGAGATAGATGAGTGCTTACTGTGTCATTCTTTCAACTTCTCTTTGTATTTGAAGTTTTCATGATCTTTTTCTTGGGGGAAATTTTATTTGTCTGTGGAAAGGTTTGCTGTGAAGGGCCCTATAGTGAGAGGAGAGGCTGAGAGGATCCCTCTAACCGTGCAGAGGCCTCAGAGGGAAAAGTGGGGGGCCAACTGGCCTGGAGCTAGAACCCTGGAGGCACGTGAGTGCTGGGGTGGGACAGGAAGGAGTAAAAGGATCAAGGGGACCAGGTATGGAGAGTGAGAAAAAGAAGGAGGGCAATTAGAGTCTACCTTTGAATGTCAAGGTAGATTACATATATTACTTACTGGTTTTCCTGTTGTCTCAGGCACTTAATGCTCAAGAGAGCCGAGATAGCAGTAGGAGCTAGTGAAATTCATCTGGCCACTTGGGCAGGATTTCCAAATGGCAAGATAGTACCAGGGCTCAGGGTTAGGTTCTCAAGATTGCGAATCCAGAAATGAAAACATCTGAGTGTTCCCCACCCGACGTGTGTCCAGATCCTGCTATCCCCCTTCACAGGAAATTACTAATGAACCAGAATGGTGAGATCTGAAACTGCCAAGTCGATCAGATGCTTGGGGCAAGTAGCCATTGCATTTTCTCTCCTGTAGGCTTGAGAAACAAATATCTTCAGAAGCCTGCTTAATGAGCAGAGCAGAATAGCAAGGGGAATGAGTTGGGTGATGGGTTAGTGGCTGACATTGTCTTAGGCTGGTTGGATACAGGCCTGGAATATTTGCCTTGGCCGGACTTAGCACGCTCTCCCCTGGACAGGGCTGGAGATACATTCTCACATTCTTGACCCATGATCTTCTCCGTCATTCTCACATTCTTGACCCGTGATCTTCTCCGTTCTAGACACTACATTTCTTCTGTTAACAGATTTTTTTTTTCATGTGACACAATGGATTAGGTTGTGACATCTGAAGTCAGTTATTCTCTGGGTATTTTCTTTTCTTTCTTTCTTTTTTTTTTTTTTTAAGATTTTATTTATTTATTTGACAGACAGAGATCACAAGTAGGCAGAGAGAGAGGAGGAAGCAGGCTCTCTGCCAAGCAGAGAGCCCGATGCGGGGCTCGATCCCAGGACCCTGGGACCACGACCTGAGCTGAAGACAGAGGCTTTAACCCACTGAGCCACCCAGGCGCCCCTCCTCTGGGTGTTTTCAATGATGTCTTAACCACACCTTGGTATGCCGGAGTCAGAGGTACATAAAGTAACTGATGGCCGGGGGCTGGGAGGTGCTAAGAAAGGGGAAAGGGTGATTGTAGAGACAGCCGCTTGAGTACCCAGACTTTTTAAGTCAAACCTTTTTCAGAGTTTATGGTCTCTGTGGCTTCTGTTCGGATTTTAATTCTGTGAGATTTCAAAGCCTCCCACTTATCCTTCCCAGCTGGTACATGGAACCATTTTTGATGCTTTGGAAAGCAGCATTTTTCTGTAACATTCTATTCCTACAGTGCATCTTTGGTTTGAGCTAAATCAAGTATCCACTTATCACTAACGCTGAGTCTGATGGGATTTTCTCTCACCATCCCAGCTGCAGCTCCTAAAAGAGCAGACTTTACCTGACTGGCAGATAGAAAATGGCGCATCGTCATGATCTTGGCTAACTGAGGTGTTGTAGGCGTCCGTCAAGACTGGTGTCAAAACACTTCATTGTGTGTAATTAAAAAAAACACACGCTGAACCAATATCGAGTCTAGTCGCTGACATGCATGCTGAACTGTTTAGAGGGTAAAGTCTTCTGATATTTGTAACAGATTGTGAAATGCATCCGAAATAGGCTGAATTTAGAGATCTCCATTTTAGACAGTGGGGAAACAGACACAGAGCTTGTAGGCTACGTGTTAATGGAGCAACATCCCTTACTGATTTGTATGTGAAAAGTAGTATTTGTTAACTTTTTTCTAATTTCAGAAGAAGTGCATGTGTATTGTAAGAAAGCTTCATTGAAGTGTGGTTGTGAATGATGAGGTTGTGTTGGGTGGGAAACCACCTTTCCGTTATGGGCCTGAGATTCTCTGGTGCTACGAGGGGCTAGAAGTGGAGGGAAGGTGTTAAATAACAAACATTCAACTGTAGAAATTTGGAAGATTTAAATGGCTTGGGGGGCCTGGGTGGCTTAGTCGTTAAGCGTCTGACTTTAGCTCAGGTCATGATCTCAGGGTCCTGGGTTCCAGCCCCAGGTCCGGCTCCCTGCTTGGCGGGAAGCCTGCTTCTCCTTCTCCCACTCCCCCTGCTGGTGTTCCCTCTCTCACTGTTGTCTCTCTCTGTCAAATAAATAAAATCTTAAAAAAAAAAAGATTTAATTGGCTTTATTAATCGATTCATAAGTCGGACAGCAACTCATCTAGCAAGTAGAGGAGAGCTCTGAAGGGCTCCAGAAAAGGAAATGTTTTCAAAGGTAGAGAGGGAGCAGAAAATAAAAGGAAATTATCAGCCAAGAATCCATTGTTTTAGGCAAGCTCACCCTCCTAAGGGGAACTAAAGGGGTCTATCAGTAAATTTCTTAGGGCTGCCCAGGAAATTCCTGTGTTATACTGGTGAGAGGTCACATTTCTGGGGGGTTGAGCCTGCAGTTAGGCTGGATATGAAGTCTGGGTTTACTGACTTGGAGCCTTAAGCTAAGTGACTCCCTTTTGGGCCTGTGATTTTCATTTTAACAATATACAGAGAGCACATCCATGAGCCCTGGCCTGTTGTTCAGCAGTGGGTTTGACTAACCCATTATTCTCATTGGAGGAAGCACCTGAGTAGTTTTCTTAGGGCTGCACAAATAACAAGTTATTCTCTTACCTGCCTTGACCATGGCCAGGGGTCCTGTGTAGTGTTTTTTCTTTTCTTTTCTTTTTTAAAAGATTTTATTTATTTATCTGACACAGCGAGAGATCACAAGTAGGCAGAGAGGCAGGCAGAGAGAGAGGGGAAAGCAGGCTCCCCACTGAGCAGAGAGCCCGATGCGGGGCTCGATCCCAGGACCCTGAGATCATGACCTGAGCAGAAGGCAGAGGCTTAACCCACTGAGCCACCCAGGCATCCCTGTTTTTTCTTTTTTTGAGGGAATCTGGAAGAAAGAAATTCTGGAGGCACTGGTCTGGCTCACTCGATAGAATACGTGACTCTTTTTTTTTTTTTTTAAGATTT
Organism: Taxidea taxus jeffersonii; assembly: GCA_003697995.1. NCBI lineage: Eukaryota > Metazoa > Chordata > Mammalia > Carnivora > Mustelidae > Taxidea > Taxidea taxus. The sequence continues at coordinate 5,385 of RCUC01152294.1, forward strand.
TATTTATTTATTTGTCAGACAAAGAGAGAGATTGAGAGAGAGAGAGAGCACCAGCACAAGCGGGGGAGCAGCAGGCAGAGGGAGAAGCAGGCTCCCTGCTAAGCAAGGAGCCCGATTCGGGGCTCCATCCCAGGATCCCGGGATCGTGACCTGAGCTGAAGGCTTAACCAACTGAGCCACCCAGGTTTCCTGAACACGTGACTCTTGATCTTGGGTTGTGAGTTCAAGCCCCACGCTAGGGGTAGTTTGCTTTAAAAAAAAAAAAAAAAGAAAGAAATTCTGTATGTAATGCTATGAAAATACCTCCAACAGTGAAGAGAATAGTGTGAATGTATGCTAGTGCTGTGCACAAAAGAATGGACAGAAAACAGACTTGTATTTGTTTGGCTGGCTCTGGAAGGCATTCATAAGCAGAAACTGTGGCTTCTCCTGGGATGGGGTGGAGGGAGGGCCTGCTTGGATAGGGGCTGTGGGAGCCAGGCCTGCCTTGTATACCTTTTTATAGTTTTTGATTTTGCAATCTTTGTACATGGATTCCTATTCAAAATTAAAGTATGGAACACGTAAAAATGGGAAATTTTAGGGTTTTGGTATCCCCTAAATCACAATATCAGTCATAAAGACCAGCACTATGCTGTGATGGACAGACCTGCCTTTTTTTTTTTGGAGGCAGGGGCAGAGGGAGGGAGAGAATCTTAAGCAGGCTGCCCACCCACATGCTTCTCCTGTCACAAAGATATCTGGGCAGACCCCAGCTTTTGTGGGATTTGGGGGATGCAGGCATTATGAGATGTTTGTGGTTCTTGGGAGTCAAATCTGCTCACTTGCCTGAGGATCTGACTTCCCTGAGCCTCCCTCTTTGTCACTTGAGCTTTTAGGGGTGGAGAGCTAGTCACTCTGGCTTTTGTCTAGAGACTTCGGATGAGAAGCCCTTCCGCAAATTGCACTGAATAAATTAGAACACAGACTTCCATTATTCCTTCTTGAAATGGGGCCTCTGTCTCTCTGTGAGGATGTCAGGAGAATGGAAATCCAAACACAGAATTAGGAATCCTAACATTAATGTAATTTTCATTTGATATCGGCTCACTCCATTGTCTCTGAGACACTATTAAAAATGCATGCAGGATGTGCGTGAGATAAAACATATCAAAATTCAAATTGATTCCAATTTCCATTGATACTCCACTGCTCTGGCCCTCTGGCTTCTAGCAGCTTTAGCCATCTGGGGCCCAGCCCAGAGCACGGGGTTGAGGGAAAAGATCTCCCAAGCAGAGAGGAGAGCTGCCATAAAGCACGAGAAGCTCAGTTCAAAGGAGGGTCTTTCCCACCCTCACTCAGGGCCTGTGCAATCAGTAAATTATTTCATATTAATAATAATAGCTTTCCCTTATTGGGCACTTGCTATGTGCCAGGTAACATGCTTTATATAGAATAACTTAGTTAATCCTCACTACCCAATGAGGCAAATTGCTATTATTGTTCCCATTTTATGGATGAAGAAACTGAGAGAGGTTAAGTGACTTGAATGAGGGCATATAGCCAGTGAATGATAGAACAGGAATTTCAATCCAAGCAGCTTGGCTCCCAAGCCTAGCTTATCAACCACCTCTCCCGCCTTCCCGCTGAGTGTGTGTTTGCGTGTGTTTGTGCATGCATGCGCGTGTTTAAAATGTTAAGCGTCTGCCTTCGGCTCAGGTCATGATCCCAAGGTCCTGGGATTGAGCCTGGCATTGAGCTCCCTGCTCGGCGGGAAGCCTGCTTCTCCCTCTCTCACTCCCCCTGCCTGTGTTCCCTCTCTCGCTGTGTCTCTCTCTGTCAAATAATAAAATAAAATCTTCGGGTGCCTGGGTGGCTCAGTGGGTTAAAGCCTCTGCCTTCAGCTCAGGTCATGATCCCGGGGTCCTGGAATGGAGCCCCACATCAGGCTCTCTGCTCAGTGGGGAGCCTGCTTCCCTCTCTCTCTCTGCCTTCCTCTCTGCCTACTTGTGATCTCTGTCTGTCAAATAAATAAATAAAATCTTTAAAAAAAATCTTAAAAAAATCTTAAAAAATTAAAACATGTAATTCTAAAAAGCTTGGCTTGTTGGTTTTCCAGCTCTCTGCACATTAACATGGGGCCTCTAGAAGCAAGCATATTCATAACACCAAATGGTGACAGAGCAGAAGAATCCACAACCTTGAGCGGGCCAGGTCCTTGTTGGAGTCAGCCCTGCATGGTTCAGAATAGAGCCATGATGAACATTTATAAAAGATGGCTGTGGCAGATACTATAAGCTGTCCCCAATGTTCAATATCCCCTTCTCCCTCTTAGTGCTAGAACCCCCAAATTTCCCATGGACTGCACGTGCTGGATCTCTCTTACGGCTAAGGATGGCCAAGTGGCTTAATTTGGGCCCTGGACTAGAAGAAGTGATATGTGCCTGATCTCACAAGCTCTGCCCTCTGCATCTTCCTCTCCATAGGCTGGAATGTGGTCTTAGGGGCCAGGGTCATGAGAAGGGAAACCCCCAGGGATAACAGCAAGGGATGAAAACAGCTTCACCTTGATCCTGTGGAGTCCTGTGTTGTTCCAGGCAGGAGAACAAGCTTTCTCATTTAAGCCACGGTAAATCTCTCCCTGAGAGCAACCAAGCGCACAAGCCAGTGAATACCCCCAGGACGTCAAGGAAAGGCTACATTAAGTCTGCTGTATTTTGTTAACAAATCAAGGAAATATTCGAGGCATTTTAGAAAGAGTTCGGGAATAGGGTTTGAGGCCTAATAGGGGCAACTTTACTTCTTTGGAAACATCCCTGGAAACTTTCTAAATGCTGACAGAAAAAGAACTATACTCTACTTGGTTGATGTAATATGTAGAGGATGTAAATGCAGTTCAGTCCCAGAAACACTTACGGAATGGCTGCCACGCGCCAACAGAGTCCTTGCCCTCTGGGAGCTCGTAGTCAGGTGAGGGCTGTGCAGGGACCTGAGAGCTGAGCACGTGGATATAAAAAGGGATCAGCATTGGTGGGCACACACCCAGTCCCAATTTGGGGCATCAGGAGAAGTTCTCTGGGGGGGAAGTGTGAGCAGAGTCTTAGGGATGAGTGGAAGCTTTGCGGGCCGTTGTTTTAGCTCCTGGCAGTTACACTTTCCATGAAGAGAGCAGTATCTGTGTGTTATGGAAGCTGGAGCCGACAAGCCCGCTCGGAGGCTTCTCTGCCTTGAGAAATGTAACTGATGAAATGAGTATCTTCAGTGTTCCTCTTTCTCCTTTCCTTCTGCTTCCAAGATCTTCCCATGCATGGGACAGATTCCCGCAAACTTCAGGATAGGATGTGGGTAAACAGACATTGCCTAGGATATGTCATCCAGCAATCAGAAGGGTCTTTACCTAATAGTGTCTGTTCTTCCGTCGTTCAGTAGCAGTAACAGCTGAACGAGTGGCCGGGAGCTTCAGAAATTAAATCTGGGCTCACGAAAGCACTAGTTGGCTCACTCTCTTGCCCTCAATGACAGGCGGGATAATGGGCAAGTGCTTTAACTCTGGCTGTCAGTTCTGTGGATGACAGTGTTACCCCTACTGGAGTAGGGGACTGTACGGAATGATAATTCGAAGGTATTAGATGGCACTTGGCAGCCTGAGAAGGAAAGGCAGTAATTAATGACTTTGGAGCAGTCTTGCAAAATATCGATGCCTGACAGGCACTTGACATTTTCTTTTCCCCAGACAGCGTGAACTCAGGGGAAGCATCCAGATCGTGGTAGTTGGGGTAGAAGGGTGAGCTGCAGAACACAGAGGAGAAGCTGGGAAAAGCAGAACAGAGCAGTCAGGAGAGCTGTCTTTCCCCGAACTGGGGTTTGAGGCTAGCTTCCTTGGGATCTCACCCCAGACTTTTTCGTTACCTCTCTAGTCCCCAGAGTAAGGACTTGGGTCTGATTTTATTTTATTTTATTTTTTAAAAGATTTTATTTATTTATTTGACAGAGAGAGATCACAAGTAGGCAGAGAGGCAGGCAGAGAGAGAGGAGGAAGCAGGCTCCCCAGCGAGCAGAGAGGCCGATTCGGGGCTCGATCCCAGGACCCCGGGATCATGACCTGAGCCGAAGGCAGAGGCTTTAACCCACTGAGCCACCCAGGTGCCCCTTGGGTCTGATTTTAGCTGAGCCCTAAGTCAAAGCCAAAATTTAACAGTATATGGTCATGGATTTCCTTTTTTAAAGATTTTATTTATTTATTTATTTATTTATTTGTGAGAGAGAGAGAGAGAGAGAGAGAAAGCACAAGCTGGGGGAGGGGAAGAGGGAGAGAGACTAGCAAACTCCTTGCTGAGCATGGAGCCTTGGAGCCTGCCATCACTGGGGTAGGGGGCACTCAATCCCAGGACCCTGAGATCATCACCTGAGCTTAAGTCAGATGCTTTACCCACTGAGCCACCCAGGCTTGTCATGGGTTTTTAAGAAAATTGCTCAAATTTTGTTTTAAGGAGACTTGTCCCCCCCAACTGTGCACACACATGTACATATACATGTGTATATATGTGTACACATATATGTATATACATATATACATATACATATAAATATTTTTCTTTGGGGCACCTGGGTGGCTCAGCCAATTAAGCATCTGCCTTCAGCTCAGGTCATGATCTCAGGGTCCTGGGATTGAGCCCCACCTCGGGCTCTCTGCTCAGTGAGGGGGTCTGCTTCTCCCTCTTCCTCTGCCCCTCTCCCTGCTTCTGCGTGGTCTCTCCCTCTCAAATAAATAAATAAATAAATACATAAAATACTTTAAATAAAAAAAATGTTTTTCTTTGACTTTTAAGGAACACTTATCACATTTGTTTTTCATCAAAACCATGCCAGATAAAAAAGATCCTAAAACAAAATAAATAAAGTATCAATACAAAAAGCCCTTGAATTTTGCTGAAATGAAATTTCAACTATAAATAAGAAGGCTTCTATTTACTTGGAATGAACAGTGTCCTCTTTGATATAATAAATACATTGAGCAGTAAGTGGCACATTGTGCTAAGTACTTGAATTTTAAGTTAATCGCTCCCTGCAAAAAAAAAAAAAAGTATAAAATTGCTCCCTGATGTTCTTAGGAGAAAGTGAAATCTGCAGCCTAGGCTAGCAAGCCCTGTGTCCTGAGTCTTGCCTCCTCCTCGCATTTTCCGTCCCTGTTCCCGGTTTCACTTTCTTCACAGAACTTTTTTGTGTCTCTCATCTTCACATTTATTTCCCCACATTTAAAAAAATATTTATTTATTTGAGAGAGAACATGAGTGGGGGGGAGCAGGGGAGAGGGAGAAGCTGACACCCCGCTGAGCAGGGAGCCCCATACAGGACTCCATCCCAGGACCCAGGCATCATGACACCAGTGGAAGGCATACACTTCACAGACTGAGCCACCTATGTGCCCCTCCACTATTTTAAACCTTGTCACTGAAATATAATATAGGTGCAGAAAAGTGCATTTAGATGAACTGCTGGGTGGATTTTCAAATCATCACGAGCCTAAGAAATTTATTTTTACTTACTTATTTATTTATTTATTTATTTATTATTTTTTAAGTTAAAAAAATTTTTTTAGAGTTTATTTATTTGACAGACAGAGATCACAGGTAGGCAGAGGCAGGCAGAGAGAGAGGGGGGAAGCAGGCTCCCTGCCGAGCACAGAGCCCAACATGGGGCTTGATCCCAGAACCCTGAGATCATGACCTGAGCCGAAGTCAGAGGCTTAACCCACTGAGCCACTCAGCACCCCAAGAAATTATTTTTATTGTGAAATCTTCATGACATCCTTACCATCCTGTTTTACAATTTGGTGGCCTTCAGGAGGGTGGCACTGCTATACCACCAACACCACTACCCATCTCCAGAACGTTTCCGTCCATCTCAGCTGGAACTCTGTCCCCAGGCAACACCAGCCCTCTCCACCCCTCCCCAGTGCCCGGGAACCAGCATTCTACTGTCTATGCATTTGACGCCTCCGGGACTTCCTGCAGGGCCATGGACTTCTGATATGAAGTGGACTGCCCATGGCCCTGAGACCAGACACAATGTGCCTCTCATTTCTTTTTACTGGTGTAAATTTATTAATGTCCAGCTGTGCACTGACAGTCCCCAGCCAGCACGGGTGCCTTGAAGACTGTCCTCATAGATTTTTCTCTCATTTCCTCTCATCACCGGGAGAAACTGCTCTGCCGCTCACGTTTCAGTTTCAGACCCTGGTCTCTGGGATGAGTAACAGGAGCTGCCGGCTTCCCAGTGAGCTGCTCTTGCCTGTCACAGTAATCATTGGATTCCTTCCCTTTAAGTGGATTCGGCTAAGTGCTCAGTGGTGGTTTGAATGCCATCTCTTAGAATAAATCGAAGCCACGTTTGAAGGATGCTGTTTCCAATAGTGATGATTTCTGAATTTTTCTTCTTCATCTGCTCTGAAAGGCTTGCTCCCTAAATACAAAGGTTTTGTGTTCAAGCATCTCTACTTTGAAGAAAAATGTGTCAAGTATGCAGTTCTGCCTTGTTCCTGCCCCAATTCCTTCCTTAAATCGGAATCCTGTGTTGCTGAGCCAGGAACATCTGGAACTTTTTAAAGACCTGTTTCATCTGGGAGAAAGGCAGATCTGGTTTAGAGGGTTTCTGAAAAATTAAAAAAGCAGAATCAGAATTTTAAAAGATTGGAGTGTTGGGAGAATGTGTCCATGCCTTATTCTAGAGCATGAGAATCGTGAGGACATTTGGTTTGGTGGAAGCAGGCAGTCCTGCAAGTGAGGTCTTCCTCTCGACAACACTCCATAGAGGCAGCCCAGTGATCGGTCCAGGTGTCAGAAAAGTGGATCACAATTTTGTCACAGGAGTAGGAGTAGACAGAAGAGAAGGTGTATTTTCCTCCACTTAAAAGTAACAAGGACTGGGACCCCTGGGTGGCTCAGTCAGTCAAGCGTCTGCCTTCTGGTCAGGTCATGACCCCAGAGTCCTAGGATAGAGTCCCACACGGGGCTCCCTGACCCAGCCGGGAGTTCGCTTCTCCCTCTCCCTCTGCAACGCCCTCTGCTGTTCCCCTGCTTGTGCACACTCTCTCTCTCAAATAAATAAAATATTAAAAATAAATAAATAAAGCAACAAGGACCAACAACCTCAAACCCCCTGATGTGTGTGTGTTTTTTAAAAGATTTCATTTATTTGACAGACAGAGATCACAAGTAGGCAGAGAGGCAGGCAGAGAGAGAGGAGGAAGCAGGTCCCTACTGAGCAGAGAACCTGATGCGGGGCTTGAACCTAGGACCCTGAGATCATGACCTGAGCCGAAGGCAGAGGCTTTAGCCCACTGAGCCACCCAGGTGCCCCCTATGCCCCCCCACCATGTTTTGAAGGAACTACTGAGGATAGATGAAGTTTCATTGGATCAAATTACGGTTCTCAACTCATAGCGCCCTCCCCCAATTAGAAGTACACACCACGCCTGGTGCCACGTGATTTTGTGTTATCTACCCTCCACTGGTATGGATGGAGTATCTGTCCTTCCTTCAGTGGTTTTAGGCTTTCCCATATAACTTGCTTTGGCCAACAGAATATGGACGGAAGTGAGAGTGTGCTGTTTCACTCAGCTCCCTTGTGCTGATGCCATTGGATGTGAGAAGAGCATGCCTTGGGGAACTGCTGATCCCAGGAGAATGAGATCTAGTCTCAGGAAGCAAACCTGAATCTGAGCTGCTTTCTGGAGCCAGGCTGACCCACAGCCTAAAGTATATTAACTTCGTTGGCCTCTAAATTCATGAGTGATTAAATATATGCTTGTGGTAGGCCACCAAGTTTTGGGAAAGTTTGTTACAGAGCAGTATCATGGCAATGGGTGACTAATGCAAAGACCAAAATGCAGAAGCAGAGAGCAAAAGTTTAAGTGAAGCAGGTGGCTGATGCCTAGGGAGGGAAGGAAGTCTAGGGAAGACCCCACCTAGGGATGGTGGGGTCTGAACAAAGAACAAGTAGCGAAGGGCTTCCAAGAAGAATAAGGTGAGGGTGAAAGGCAAGGAGTATTGGGGCCGCTGAAGCTCCTTCGGATGTTGGGATGGGCAGTGGCATTGGGACAACACACACACACACACACACACACACACACACACACACACATGATCTAGCCCCTCTGTGCCTTTGATCAGCACTGAGCTTTTCTGGTGTCATTGTTCAGTGTTATCTGAGAGGTTTCCGGGGAGGGATCAGTGTTGGATTCCCAGGAAGGTGTAGACTCCCAGTTTTAGGGTCTACCTGGGCTCGTGGTTGCAATATATGGATGGAGTAATAATGGAGTTGGGGCATGTTGAGATGTGAGGACAGAACTCTGGTGAGTGGCTATTAGCACGACCGAAAAAATTTTTTTAATTTAAATTCAGTTAATTAACATATAGTGTATTATTGGTTTCAGAGGCAGAGGGCAGTCTCTTTCCATCCCATGCTCTCCTTAGCGTCCATCACCCAGTTGCTAAAAAAATTTTTTTTAAAGATTCTTATTTATTTATTTGAGAGAGAGAGAATGAGAGAGAGAGAGAGCATGAGAGGGAGAGGGTCAGAGGGAAAAGCAGACTCCCTGCTGAACAGAGGACCTGATGAGGGATTGGATCCTGGGACTCCAGGATCATGACCTGAGCCAAAGGCAGTCACTTAACCAACTGAGCCATTTTTTTTTGTTTGTTTGTTTAAGATTTTATTTTTAAGTAATCTCTATACCCAATGTGGGGCTCAAACTCATGTCCTCGAGATCAAGAGTTGCACCCTTTACTGACTCAGCCGGCCAGGTGCTCCTGGATGGGCCCTCTGAAGCACATAGGTCTGGTGTGGGCTGGGGTCTGTAAGGTCCTGTGACCTTGGGGAAATTACTTCATCTCTTCAGACAGAGATCGAGAGAATGGAAATAGTCATTGTACCATTGTACCTACCGCACAGGCTTGTCCTGAGGTGTGAGAGGCTTTGAGCCCCCGCCACAACGCCTGGCACAAAGTGAGGTCCTCCGTGGATGAACACCAATGACCGTGCTGCCATTTTGTAACAAGAACTGATATCCAGTGTTCGGTAAGGAATGGACACACCTTGTTTTTCTGAGCCTAGATATTTCATAAAGACAGGAGTCCCACCTAATGGATTATAGCATGTGACCAAGTCCTGAACTCCCACTGGTGTCCTCCGAGCAGAAAGCAGGTCTCCCACCACTTACTACTTTCTGCCTCAGTCCACATCAGCCCAAAGCCACTGGCTTTTGTTTTCCTCTTCTCTTTTCCTCTTCTTTTTTCCTTCTCTTTTGCTTATTCTGAAGCTTGTAAGGGAGAGCAAGGTGGAGTTGGACCTGAAGCAGCAGATGGCAGAGCTCGGCAGGATGTCCCACCTGACCACCAGCTTGGGCTGTGAGCAACTTTATTTTCTAGATGGTTCTTCCCCTATGAGCTGGGTAACCCCTCTGTCACACCTCTGCTGTATAAAAAGGATCAGATGACCTTTTTCCACAACTTTAGCTGGGGTATTTTTAGGTAGACTGTTCTCTAAACCCTAACTTGTATTTAGTTTCCTAATCTACCGTATATGATTGCTCTAGTTCTGTCTTGGGCTCTCCTTTTCCAGGGGGAGAATTTCCCAGATCAGTGGGCTCCCTGCCCAGCCATTCTGACATTTTTTTTCTTCGAGTTTGGGTTGAGGAGCCCATCTGCCCCAGAAAGCATTTGCTTCCCATAGGCAGTCCTTCCGGAGGCTCTTTTTCTTTGGTCCTGTTCACTACCTGGGTTGGGGGCACAAAGGGATTTAACAGCTCTCTTCATAGAGCGTGTGGTGAGCAGGGTGAGGTGGATGACTTTCCTCCATCCCCAAAGGCCTCTGGCTCTTCAACAACTTGCAGCAGTGAAAATTGCTTCTACTGTTTTCTCTCCTCTCTCCTTCCCCAAGAGAACAGGCCAAATGCTGCTCAGTTCCTCTTGCATCAGATTTGAGTTTGTATTTCATTATAGAAATCAGTCTTAGCAGGAAATGCTCTTAACAGAAGTGCACGCTTGCTGGCTTCTTACCACGTGCATGTCAGTCTAAGTGCTTTGTGTATGTTTATTCATTAAGCCTCTCCATTACCTTTCAGAGTGAGTACTGCCATTATCCCCCTTTAGAGGTGAGGAAACTGAGTCTTATAGAAGCTGAGTAGCTTGCCCCTCCCTTCCCCTTCTTCTCTCCATTGCCTCCCAAGGTTCCTGGGAATGCATTCCATACCAGTCAGCCTCTGGGCTCAGAGTGGGGTGGGGACAGTGGGGAGTGGACCTGGAGGGGCAAGAGGAGGATACGACGTTACAGAGTAACCAGTTTCCGCCTCCTTCTTCCATTGGGGGGATCTGCAGGGACCATTTCCTATTGGATCAAACCTGGTATTCAAGGAATTCCACAACCCCATCAAATTCAGCCTTCTCCCCTCTGGATCTCTAGAGAACAGGCCTTGCATTCCATTTGCTGGTATCCTTACTCTGTGTGTCTGTTTTATATATTGTATATGCTTTTTTAAAAAAAGATTTTATTTATTTGACAGAGAGACACACAGCAAGAGAGGGAACAAAAGTAGGGGGAGGGAGAGGGAGAAGCAGGATCCCTGCTGAGCAGGGAGCCCCATGCAACATGATCCCAGGACCCTGGGATCATGATCCCAGCTGAAGGCAGATGCTTAATGACTGAACCACCCAGGCGCCCCATTGTATATGTTATATATATTTAAAAATATTATTTGTTTATGTTACTCCAATACCCAGGCCAAGGGGATTTTTGTGCTTGTGGGGACAAGCATCGTCTCCTAGGCAGTCTGGCAGCCTAAGATGGGAACAGCCTGGCCCATAAGGAGATGGCAAGTGGACCTCTCCCTGCTCAGGGCACATACTAAGAAGGCTTTCGTGGAGCGGTGAGACTCTTGGCTCTGAATCTAGAGAGACTGGGTTTCCCTCCAACTTCGTCACTTACTTCTTGGACTGCTACTTCACCCCCTGGAGTCTGTCTTTCCTCATCTGTAAAATGGGGATGGCTCTTACCGTGCAGTTTTTATTGTAAGGATTAACTGAGATCATGAAGGTAAAGAGATTGGCATATCAGAGGTGCTCCCCCGGGGAAGGGCCTGGGCTCTACTCACCTTTTTTTTTTTTTTTTTTTTAAGATTTTTATTTATTTATTTGACACAGAGAGAGAGAGAGATCACAAGTAGGCTGAGAGGCAGGCAGAGAGAGAGAGGGGGAAGCAGGCTCCCCGCCCAGCAGAGAGCCCGAAGTGGGGCTTAATCCCAAGACCCTGAGATCATGACCTGAGCCAAAGGCAGAGGCTTAATCCACTGAGCCACCCAGGCGCTCCTCTACTCACCTTTGAATCCCTGTCTCTAGCACAGGGCCCTGCGTGTAGCAGGTTCTTGGGAGCGGTTTCCTGACCTGAACGGATGGTGAGGCCCTTTGAGGATTTGGGTGCCGGTATTGTTAGCGGGTTCTGAGGTAATTAATGTTCCCTCTCCCCCATCTCTGCCAAGCCCCCTTGTGTACCCCTGAAGGTCTTCGAAGGTGATTGGGTGTCAGCAATCCACTCCACCCTTATTTTCCCAGCGCCCTTTGTCTGAGGCCCTGTGATGCCTCAGCCTGAACTCAACAGAGAACTCTCCGGCCCCTTGTATTTCCCATGGCCTGGCTTACACTGCCCTCTGCTGGGTGTTTGCGGGACAAGCATGTTAAGGAGGGTTTGCGGTGACTTTTTCTTGACATTGGAGAAGAGAGGCTCCCCTATAGGGGCTGTTTGTAATGCGTAGCGTTTAAGACCCCCTCCCCAATTTAGCTTGCAACTCCTGAGGCTTACCAAACACAAGAGGCTTTTTACCAACGTCCCCGACCACTCAGGCCATCAGATAATGCCATCTTTCTAGGCTTAAATTTCTCAGGCACTTTGTGTTTGGCCTTGGCCAAAAGGAACCGGGTAGAGTTTATCTGATACTATTCCCCGCCTGGTATATAGTTTCTTCTGAATCCCTGGGCACCTACTTCTTAGAGCTGTCCCAGCTGCCTTCAAGGGTTTGGGGTCACAGGAGGCATCGGAGCCAAGTGAGAGAAGGAATGGACCCTCCTTAGCTGGGGCTTGCAGCCACCTGCTTCACCCGCCTGCTTACACCTCCTACCCTTCTGTCTGTTGTCCCTTCTCAGAGCTGATCCCGGTCTAGGTCCATGAACACGAAATAGGGTCCTGCATGTCAGAGTGGGAAACTGGGGGCTAAAGACTGGGCCATCTCCCATTGACCTCGCTGTGGAACTTGCTAGAAGTATACACCAAAGCCCCAGCTGAGGTCCCAGCTGATGGCCAACAGAAGTCACCAGACACAAAGGAGAAAGCTCCAGTCACCTTCTTACTGCAGCCTCATGAGAGACCCCAAGCAGGAACAGCCTAGCTTACCCTAGCCAACCCCCAGAATCAGGAGATAATAATGATAGTTGTTTAAAGCCCCAGAGTTTGGGGATGATTTCTTTTCTTTCTTTCTTTTTTTTTTGTTTAAGATTTTGTTTATTCATTTGACAGACAGAGATCACAAGTAGGCGGAGAGGCAGGCAGAGAGAGAGGAGGAAGCAGGCTCCCTGCTGAGCAGAGAGGCCATGCGGGGCTGGATTCCAGGACCCTGACCAGAGCGGAAGGCAGAGGCTTTAACCCACTGAGCCACCCAGGCACCCCTGGGGATGATTTCTTATATAACCATAGATATTCAGAAAAAGTGGTTTATTAGGATTGTGGGATCCTGGGTATCAACACTGTTTTTCTATATTTTCCAAGATTTCAGCAGTAACCATTTATTTCTTTTATAATTGGTTAGAAATTGTTATTGAGAATAAAAACATGGGGGCACTTGGGTGGCTCAGTGGATTGAGCCATTGAGCAGCTGACCTCAAGTCAGGTAATGCATGACCTCTGGATCCTGGGATCCAGCCCTTCGTGGGGCTCCCCATCACCCAAAAGTCTGCTTCTCCCTATCCCTCTGCCCCTCACCCTGCTCCTGCTCTCTCTCACATAAATAAATAAAATCTTTAAAATAAAATCTTTTAAAAAGAAGAAGAAGAAGAAAAATATGGTCTAATTTTTTTCCCTCTTCACCAAGGGAGAAATTAGGTCTGCATTTGAATTGAGGGACTTAAACCAGGTTTGTGGAAAATTTTTCCATGCAAGATTAATTAGATGCTTGAAAGCATTAGAGACATATTCAAGTTGGTATGATGGAAAGAGTGGTCGATTCGGAGTGAGGAAACTTGGAAATGAATCTTCGGGGTTTTTTTGGGTGACCTTGAGCAAGTCCTTGCTCAAATTCAGCTTTCTATTTTGAAAAATGCAGCTGGCTGCTTAGGGAAGATAACATCCAGCAGGGCGCCTGGCCCAGAAAAGTGGTAGGTGATCCTGCCTCATCAATGCCAATTATGAACAGGCATCTGCGAGCTCTGTGCACGGCCCATCCTTCACTGCCACCCGAGGCTACAGTTCCAATAATGAAATCTGCCTTTGAGAAAAACCACAACTCTTAAAAAAAAGAAGAAGAAGAAGAAGAAAAATAACTCCAGCAACCCTGAACGGCTCTCGCAGCGGTCCGAGCCTGCGCCGCCCGCCCTTGCAGGCTGGGAGTGGGTAGCGCGGCTCCTCCCGGGACCCCGGCGCCGGCAGAGGGCGGGGGCACGCCAGGCTGGTGTCCTGGCAACCCCGGAACGCGCCTCCGCGTGGGAAGCGTGCGGCCCAGCTGCGCTCTTAACCTCGGCTCGGGTTCCTAGTCCGCCCGGCGCCCGGCAGTTCTGCCGCCGGTTGGTGCGTTGACCTGGCCTCATCCTCGGTGGAGGTCTCTGCAGAGGGGACGGGTGGAAGCCCGGGAAGTGGAAAGGGAAGGCGCCTGCACCTGGCGCCGACGGGGCAGTGAGTCTGGGCGGGGGAAGAGAACCCACTGGAACTCCGGGGACGTCCGGACCGAGAAAAGTCCGGGGAGAGGGAGGAGCGAGGGAAGCTCTGATTAAGACGCCAACCCTGCCCTCTGCGCTTGATGGCTTGTGGACTTCCTCTTTTTTTGCTTTGATTGATGCCTTTCTTAAGAAAGGTCTTTTCTTGGTCTCCGGGTTGCTTTTAATACTTAAAATCAACACACGTGTAGATGAGTCCACGTACCCTGGACATGGCTCACGGGACTGTCCTCTCCCCTCCATCTGCAGCGCGCCCTGCAGCAGAGAGCTGGCGAAGGCAAGAGAAAGGAGACTCTACCGTGACCACAGTGGAGAAGAGACACAGTTGAGTTGAAGAAGTCGGGAGGGCTGGGTGTGAATTTGGTCGCCAGATCCAAGTATATACCAAGGCTGGGAAGTTCAAAACACTTAAAAGTTTAGAGGGTGGAAAAAAAAACAAAAAACAAAACAAAACAAAAAAGTTTAGAGGGTGGCCAGTTTGCAGGCATATAAAAAGAACTCCTTAAATAGTAGCCTATGTCTGTGTTAACCCAAGGTTGGTTTTTTTGATTTTTGTTTTGTTTTGTTTTGTTTTTTTGGTAAGCAGAGTTTATTGCGTTATAGGACAAAGCTCCCGAAGAGGGAGTGACCCAAGAGGGTTGCCCTTTAACCCAAGATGGGATGAGGCAGATAGTAGCTCAAAGCAGAGGTTCTTACAAATTATCTCCTCGGATCCTGTAGCAGCTCCAGAGGTATATTCCTAATGAATAAAGAGAGCCAGAGGTTTGAGCAGCCCAAGGGGTTCAATCAATAAATGGCGAAGCTGAGATTTGATTACAGTCTTCTGCTCTCCCAAACCTGTGCCCTTTCATTTTTCCTTGCTCGGACATTAGATTGGTGGCACTGTTTATTGGATGGGAGAGCTCAGGTGGAAAGTATGACCTCTTTAAGGAAAGGCTTAAATTAGATAATGGATGGTGGCTCCCTAATTGGTTCTGAAGGCTGAGAATGATGTGTGGGGGCCCACTGCCTTTAGAGAACAGGGTCATGGGGCAGAACAGCCACAGTCTCTCAGAAAACCTTGGAGTGAGTGTATGAGCATTTGTAGGTGAGTGGCCTGCATATGGCAAAAAGGGAACATTGTAGAATGTCCTGTCTTTGCCCCAGCAGATCATAGCTTGGTCCTTGGTCTTTTGTATTACAGATCTTCCATCTCCTCATTCTCCTTCACAAGTGCAGGGAGAGGAGGGAGGTGTGACTCTCCATACCCACCAGCAAGTGGAGACCAGAAGAGCAGAAGGAGTCAGAACCATTAATCGTCCGATGTGGCTAGGTCAGCAAGGAGAAAAAGGGTTTGGGATTCTAATGTTAAGCTCCAGACTTTTCCACAGTTTCCAGGTTGAGCTCAGGTAATGGAGGGAACTGCTGTTTTAAAGGGGGAGTAGAGGGGCTCCATGTTTTTGAGTTAGGGTTACTGGAAGAACAACAGACCCTGAGATCCCCAAGGATCCATGACTTCCTGTTTTGCTCTGTAGGTATGTCCCCTCAGGAGACCACATCTGAGCTCAGCTTAACACGGAGTCCATGGGTTTTGGGAAGGAAGGGGCTCCATGAGCCTGTTGAAGATGAATGCAAAACTGGGGGTGTATATGCATTTTTCCAGGAAGGGAGGCCCATTGCTTTCATGACTCCTCAGGGGAGTCTGTGACCCAAAAAAAGGTTAAAAAACTACCATCTGGGACCCTCAGGTTGTTTGTTGAGTCAAGAAACAGGGGTGAGAAACAGAGTGTTTATTCAAAAGGTATCCACATTAAGCTAGCTTGGCTAGATGTATTATTTTCTGCTGCCAGATCATGCTATTGTGTAAATGAGCTGAGATGACAAGTGTGCGAAAGTTCCTTGGTTATGTAAGGTGTTATTCCTGACTACAGACATGGAAATAATTAGCGTGAATTCCACAGATGGTACCAAAGAAACAGACTTTCTTCTTAACTCCCCATTCCCCCTGAGTTCCTTTCTAGTTGCCAGAACCTTCTCTCAGTCCTTTCAGTTGAATTATCTTGTATCAGAGCGGTTTAGCGAACCTTTTAGTTTCCTGACTGGACATTGAATTTGCATAACAATGATCATGCAAGGTGATGACCTTTTCCGGAAGCGTGAGGTTTAGCTTCTCTGTATTACCATAGCCTGCAGAGCTAGAGAGGTGGGGCAGGTGTGGGGAGCCGGGCTGCGGAGGTAATTGACTTGCTAGAATGGCTGGAGGTTGCTTTACACAATGGGAGCATCACTGTCAGAATGGAAGGAGTCAGACTTGGAATTTTAGCTCTCTTCTCTTTGAGGAGATACGGAGAGGCAGCCAGAAGCCCTAGAAGCTGTGTTTAAGTGTCTCCAGGTTGTATTTGAGGTTCTGTTAGTTACTTCTAGGAAGATCCTGTAGTCAGCTGTTTGAAGGATGTGCTCTCTGCCTGTTTAGCAGAGACTGCTCTTCCTACCCTTGCTGTCAGACAAGCCTTCCCTGTTACAGCAGCCACCTTCTAGATGGTTGCTAACACAAAACTTCTACTACTACTGCTTCTCCTCCTCTTCCTCCTCCTTGTTCGTCTTCTTAAGATTTTATTTATTTATTTGGGGTCTGCATGCTCAGTTGGTTAAGCATCTCCCTTTGGTTTCTGTCGTGATCTTGGGATCAAGCCCCCCATCGGGCTCCTTGCTCAGTGGGGAGTCTGCTTCTCCCTCTCCTTCTGCTGCTCCCCCTGCTTCTGCTTGCTTTCCCCCTCTCTGTCAAATGAATAAACAAAATCTTAAAAAATATATATTTTATTTATTTATTTGTCAGAGAAAGAGCACAAGCAGCGGGAGAAGCAGACAGAGCGAGAAGCAGGCTCCCTGTTGAGCAGAAAGCCCAATGTGGGGCTCAATCCCAGGACACTGGGATCATGACCCGAGCCAAAGGCAGAAGCTTAACTGACCGAGCCACCCAGATGTCCTACCAACACAAAACTTATTACTCAAACAAGGAAATATGTTAAATTTGTAGACAGTGATTTCACTGTTTGTGGCTCAGGGTTATATAATATGTTCGAATTTTGCCCTTAAAGAAAAATCTAGAAATTTGTGAGGCCATCCACAGCAACCAATTCTTGCTTTGGCAAACTCTCAAGTCCTCTCGTGGCAAATGTACAGTTAGAATGTTTACATGCTATGAAAAGGCAACCACTGGGGCCTCTAGGTGGCTCAGTAGGTTAAGTATCTGATTCTTAACTTTGGCTCAGGTCATGACTTCAGGGTCCTGGGATCAACCCTCACTTCGGGCTCTGGGCTGGATGTGGAGCCTGCTTAAGATGCTTAAGATTCTTTCTCTCTGGGATGCCTGGGTGGTTCAGGTGGTTAAATGACTGCCTTTGGTTCAGGTCATGATTCCAGGGTCCTGGGATCGAGCCCCATATCAGGCTCTTGGCTTAGCAGGGAGCTTGCTTCTCCTTCTCCCTCTGGTGCTCCCTCTGTTTGTGCTCTCCTGCTCTCTCTGTCAAATAAATAAAATCTTAAAAAAAAAACATTCCCTCTCCTCCTCTCCCTCTGCCCCCAACCCCAATGCACTCTCCTCCTCTTCTAAAATGAATAAATAGGGGCACCTGGGTGGCTCAGCGGGTTAAGCCTCTGCCTTCGGCTCAGGTCATGATCTCAGGGTCCTGGGATCAAGCCCCACATCAGGCTCTCTGCGCAGCAGGGAGACTGCTTCCTCCCCGCCCCCCCACCTCTCTGCCTACTTGTGATCTCCTTCTCTGTCAAATAAATAAATAAAATCTTTAAAAAAAATAAAATGAATAAATAAATCTAAAAAAAAAAGGCAACCACTGTTGAAACTGTTAAGACCTATGGGCAAAAATCATTGTAAGTAAGTGCTCTTTTTCTTTTTTCAAGGTTTTATTTATTTATTTGACACAGAGAGAGCAAGGGAGAGAGAGAGACAGCAAGCACAAGCAGGGGGAATGGCAAGGAGGGGAGAAGCAGGCTCCCTCCTGAGCAAGGAGTCTGATGTGGGGTTCAATCCCAGGACTCTGGGATCATGACCTGAGCTGAAGGCAGCTGCTTAACTGACTGAGCCACCTGATGGGTCCACGATCAAAGGAGCAAGACGGATACAAAGGGAAGCTTTATACAAAGCAAAGCTTTATTTCGCGCCAGTACCGAGAATCAAACCGACCGGTCGAGGCCGTCTCCTTGGAGAGAGTGACCCCTCCCAGCCTCACAGACTAACTTCTAAAGAGCAAAGGCCATGTGATTGAGCCTGGTCACACACAGGTGGCCAATGAGATTGTAACACACAGAGAAAGCTGCACAGTCATGTTAGGTCACACGCAGGTGGCCAACTGAATTACAATTTACCCTATAGTAGCTGTTTGAACTAGCCTATCACTCTGGTCAGAATTGGTGCCTTAGTTTGGTGCCCCAAAGGCGGGGTTTACATTCTTTGGTGGTTAGGGAGATAGCATGTGCCCTTTACTGATTGGGTGCCTCCACCTGGCCTGACTCATCCTTGCATCTGGGTTCTGTTATCAGGGACTGGTCGGCCATATTTTACTGGTTTCCCAGACCTGTTTTTAAGTAAGTTCCTCTGGGGGGCAGGGTCAATCTAAGTTCACTGCATAAATAACAAAATGGCTGTTTTACTGAGGTGGGGCTGCTCCGGCTAAGTAGGCCCTTACACCACCCAGCTGCCCCTCTACTCTTTTTTGTTTTTTTTTAAGATTTTATTTATTTATTTGACAGAAATCACAAGTAGGCAGAGAGGCAGGCAGAAAGAGAGGGGGAAGCAGGGTCCCTGCTGAGCAGAGAGCCAGATGTGGGGCTCGATCCCAGGACACTGGGATCATGACCTGAGCCAAAGGCAGAGGCTTTAACCCACTGAGTCACCCAGGCACCGCAAGGCACCCCTCTATTCTTGCTCTTATTTCTTCCCTACATGTGTGGATCCTTTCTGCATCCTTATAGATAAACTTCATACCTTTTTCATAGGTATGTTTCTAGAAGTAGAACCACTGGACCGAAAGTGCCATTCTCACAGGCTTCGGAGGCTACATATGGCCAAAATGCTTTTAATGGGATGGAGACGTTTCCACCAGCAGTGTATAAGAGTGCCACTCCTCCAAGCTGAGCCAGCCTTGGGTATTTGCAAACTCAAAGCAAATACTGGTATCTTGTTTTAAATGAAGCTCTTTGATTACTAGGAAGGATGGATTTTTTTCCAAGTGTGTATCAATGATGTGTGTGTGTGTGTGTGTGTGTGTGTGTGTTAATGAATTACCTAATCATGTCCTTTGCTCATTTTTTTCTCTTTGCGTATTTATTTCATCTTATAAATTTATAAAAACTCATAATTTGTCATGACTATTATCTCTTTTTCTTAATTATGTATGCTATAAACTTCCCCCAGTTTATAGTTTGCGATGGAAGTTTAAATGTACATGTATTCAAATTTATGCATCTTTTCCTTTATTTTGCCTTTATTTGATAACTTTCTTAGAAATAACTTCCCCGAACTAAGATTATGTAAGCAATCAATTATCATTTTTTCAGGTACATCCTTTAAGTTTTATATTCAAATCTATAATTCATCTGAAATTTATCTGCAGATTAACTAATTAATTTATTTTATTTTCATTGCACATGGTTAATTCATTGTTTCAGCAATATTTCTGAATAATTCATTTTTTCCCTCATGGAATGAAATGCCATTATTATATAAAATTTTATTCTATCTACATTTTCTATTTTGTTCTCTTGATTTAACTGTTAGGGTTAGGGGTGCCTGGGTGGCTCAGTGGATTAAAGCCTCTGCCTTCGGCTCAGGTCATGATTCCAGGGTCCTGGGATTGAGCCCCACATGGGGCTCTCTGCTCAGCAGGGAACCTGCTTCTCCCCCCTCCCCCCACCTGCCTCTCTGCCTACTTGTGATCTCTGTCTGTCAAATAAATAAAATCTTTAAAAAAAAATAACTGTTAGGGTTAGTGTCAGTACCATCTTGATTATTGTAAGATCTAGATACATTTTGTAAATTATACTCTGTAGCTCTGTAACCTTGAACAAGTAATTGGACATTTTTGACACTTGATTTCTTTATGTGTAACGTTATTTGTATTTTATTTGCAATTATGTTAATTCATTGCTAATACTGTTTACTTTTCTTAAAAATTGGTTTTTCTTGAAATTTGTTTATCTACATTATTCGTTTTTCCCATGAAGGCATAATTCTAATAATTTTTATTTCATTCATTTCTGTTTTTATTTTATGGTATCCTTTTTTATCATTTTGGGGGTTTATTTTTTTCCCTTATTTCTTGCATTGCAAGTTTAGCTCATTAATTTTGGAATTTTTTTTTAAGATTTTATTTATCTATTTGTCAGAGAGAGAGAGAGAGTGGGCTCAAGCAGCAGGAGCAGCAAAGGCTCCCCACTGAGCAGGGAACCCGATGTGGGACTTGATTCCAGGACTCTGGGATCATGACCTGAGCCGAAGGCAGCTGCTTAACCAACTGAGCTACTCAGGTGTCCCGGAATCTTTGTTTTTTTATTTGTTTTTAAAGATTTACTTATTTGTTTTAGAGAGAGAGAGAGGACCAGAGGGAAGGGTAGAAGGAGAAGAAGAGAGAATCTCAAGCGGACTCCGTGCTGAGCACCGAGCCCAGTGGGGGACTTGATCTCATCACCCTGAGATCTTGACCTGAGCTGAAACCACGTGTCAGATGTTTAACTGACCGTAGCACCCAGGCACCCCTGGAATCTTTTTTTTTTTTTAAATACTATAACCTGTCAGTTCTAAGGTGGACATTTTTTAGAATTTGCCTCTCTGAGGTTGGACTGGTCTTCCTAGTGCAGCAGGCCAAGCAGCAGGTGTGAAATAGTTGTTAGAAACTTTGCTGAATGAGCACTTAGTAATGCAGAAGATATGTCTGTGTCTTGGAAGAACATTCCAGAAGCAGTTGAGGAGCACTCATTTAAGAAGTACTGCATCACTCATGTGCTTGTTGCACTGAGGTCAACTTAGGTGGGAAGTGGGCATCAGTGATTGCGTTGTAAAGGGGTTCAGTAAACACACTTTTGAATGCAAGATTTCAGAATGGCTTAACCAATTTTTTTGCTTATATTTTCCTTTTTTAAACATGCGCATGAATGACAGGTGCTTAAAATCTACACCTAAGTAAGTTTGAAAGACTGCTTCAATAAATATATAATAAAAACTCTTAAGTGGTAAAGCATTCTGTCATAATTTAATTGGTAGCCTTCGTTCTTTGGGTACATAAAATACTGATATGCTAGAGCCTCGTATTCGGTGAAATACAGGATTACAGTAAATGCATTTAGGGCTTTAGTTTCTACTTATTGCTTTACTTGGATAACTGCAGGTTTTGATTTATAGTACTTATGTCATTGACCATTAAGCACCTCATGAATTCCTTTGTGATGTCCTCTTTTTTTTTTTTTTTAAGATTTTATTTATTTATTTGACAGAGATCACAAGTAGGCAGAGAGGCAGGCAGAGAGGTGAAAGCAGGCTCCCCACTGATCAGAGAGCCCGATGTGGGGCTCGATCCCAGGATCCTGGGATCATGACCTGAGCCACAGGCAGAGGCCTAACCCACTGAGCCACCCAAGTGCCCTAATGATGTCCTCTTTTAATTAATTAATTTATTTATTTTTAAATATTTTATTTATTTATTTGACAGATGTAGATCACAAGTAGGCAGAGAGATAGGCAGAGAGAGAGAAGAGAGGAGGAAGCAGGCTCCTTGCTGGGCAGAGAGCCCAATGTGGGGCTGGATCACAGGACCCTGGGATCATGACCTGAGCCGAAGGCAGAGGCTTTAACCCACTGAGCTACCCAGGCACCCCGATGTCCTCTTTTATATGAACTATTTAGAAGTGTGGTTTGAGTTTTCAAGCTTATGGATGTTTTTGGCTGTTTTTTAATTATTGATTTCTAATTGTATTGCATTGTGGTCAGAGAGTGTGGTCTATGTTACGTTTGTTGACACTACTTTTTGGGTACTGGGAAACTGTGCTCTCCCCTTCACAGCTCCGTGTCTCTCTCAGCCCTTCCCCTGGGCTCACTCCACCTAACTACTCACACATCAAGCAACCAGGTGACCCTTCCTTTACCTGGGGTTGGTCTAGGTGCCGTGGCACATTCCAGAACAGCTTTTCCCGTGCTTGGCCAGCTCTGATAATCACCTGAGGTGCTTCTTAACCATACTGACACCCAGGTCTTCCCTTGCAGGTCTGGGTCAGAGCCCTAGGATCCAAGTGTTGAACCGAGTGCCCCAAGGTGATCCTCATGACCTAGCAAATTCGAGAAACTGTGCAGTTGGGGAATCAGGAAGTGGGATGGGATTGAATGCATTGGCAGAGTTAGACTTGAAGAGGAGGAATATCACTGCAGAACATGAGCCTAATTGCTGCAGGGGAAGGAGGATTTGCTCAGAATGCGGGTTCCCAGGCCTTACTTAGAGAGATTCTAATTCAGTGGGTCTGTGATGGGATTTAAGAATCTGTATTTTTAACAGGATTCTCAGGTAATTCTGATGCAGGCAGTCCTTATGCCATACCCTGAAAAACCCAAGAATAGAGATCCTGGGAGGGGAAGGGAATGTACTCAAGAGTCACAGTTCTAATTTTCTTAGAACTAGAGGTTACATTATATCTATTGAGCTTCTATGCACTATAAAATTATGCATAAAGAAATGCAATATCCATTCCTCTGACTTTTTTTTTTAAGTGACTGGCCAGACACACAGCTCTATAAAATGATGAGAGAACAGACTGACTTTCATGAATCAGTAATTGTATAGCAGAGTGAAGATAATGGTTATGATTCTGTATGTGAGAATCCTGGCTTTCAGGACTCTCTTACTTGGGGAATTTGGAGAGTTATAATTCTTTTTCATTTATTTGCTCAAATATGTGTTGAACATCTGCTTTGAGTCAGGCACTGTTCTGGGTGCTGCGAAGATGAGTAAGACATAGTACTAAGTGTGGTGGGGAAGACGCATATATAAATTAATGACAGCGCTCCAGTGCGGGGGAGGGGGGGTGGAACCCAATGAATTTTCTTTCTTTTTCTTTTTTTAAAAAAAAATTATTTATTTATTTGACAGAGATCACAAGTAGGCAGAGAGGCAGGCAGAGAGAGAGAGAGAGAGGAGGAGGAAGCAGGCTCCCCACTGAACAGAGAGCCCGATGTGGGGCTGGATCCCAGGACCCTGAGATCATAACCTGAGCTGAAGGCAGAGGCTTTAACCCACTGAGCCACCCAGGCACCCCCCATGGAAGTTTCTGATGGCAGTTCTTTGGATTATTCATCAGTCTTTCCATGAATAATCCTTTGGAAGTTTGTCTTGAGATGCTCAATGCAATGTACAGATAGATAGTTCAATTCAGATGTTATCTCTTCCACTTAATTCCAAGTAGGTAAACTCTGGAGGATCAAGTAGTCTAGCATATGGGTAGGATTTTTGACTTTAGTGTCACAAGAGCTTCGATCAAATCTGGACCAAAGTGTTTATTTTCTCTGCGATCATAGGCAAGTTGCTTAACCATCTGTGCCTTAATTTCCTCTTCAGTAAAATGGAAGGATAAGCAATACTTAGTTCTGTGGCTGTTATGGGAATTAAGTGGGATAATGCATGTAGAATGTTAACATAATCCCCAATACACAATACATGCTCAATAAATGTTAGTTTTGAAAAGATAATTTATGTAATCTAGGGAACAAGATGGAGGGGTAGGCATTTCATTTCAGTAATGAAATCTGATGTTGATGTGTTGCAGGTACTAAACACAGCAATTTTCTGGAATCTAAGGGATGCTTTGCCAACACAGCATCCTCTGGCAGAAAAGTCAGCCGCTCATCTTCTGTTGAAAAATGTCTTAGTGTGAATGAGCCTCCAGGCCTCTGCAAAGTGTCTACTCACCTAGAGTAAGTAAGGATGCAATAAAGACCATAACTATTGGGGTAAATTCTGACCAGGAAACCAATATTCTGAGAGGTGGCATGACATGTTTGGCAAGAGCATGGATTCCGGAGCTAGACTGTCTAGGTTCAAACCCCAGCTCTGCCAGGTTCATCTGTGTGAACTTGGGAAAATTACTTTACTTTCCTGGGCCTTAGTTTTTGCATCTGTAAAATGGAGATAATACTTCATAGAATTGTTTTGAGGTTTAAATGAGTTAATATATGGAAAGGGATTGGAAGACTCCATGACACACAATATGTGTTGTAGGCATGCTTGTCGTTATGAAGTTCAAAAGCAAGTGAAACTAAGCTATATTTTTTGGAATATATACTTAGGTAGTAAATCTTAGAGAAAAGCAAAGCCATGATTACTATAACAGTCAGAGTCAGGATAGTCTTTAATTCTTGGGGATAGGGACACACAAATGGTTTCTGGTGAGCAGTGGGTGGGGGAGGAGTGGAAGGGAGGGCTGGCTTTATAATTATTTGTAAAACTATTTGGTGAGTACTTTTCTCTGTTTAGATTTCTTTTTTTTTTTTTAAGATTTTATTTATTTGTTTGAGTGAGAGAGAGAAAGAGCATGAGAAGGGGAAGGGTCAGAGGGAGAAGCAGGCTCCCTGCTCAGCAGGGACTCGATCCCGGGATTCTAGGATCATGACCTGAGCTGAAGGCAGTCGCTGAACCAACTGAGCCACCCAGATGCCCTTCTGTTTAGATTTCTTCATAGTAAAAGTTTTGGAGCCTTTTTTTTCTTTTCGGAACTTTTTTTTTCTAATAGTTTTTGTTATAAGGAAAGTAAGTACACTGTAGAAATTTTGAAAGTATAAAAACAATATTAAAAATAAAACTCATGGTGGGACGCCTGGGTGGCTCAGTGGGTTAAAGCCTCTGCCTTCGGCTCAGGTCATGATCCCAGGGTCCTGGGATCGAGCCCCGCATCGGGCTCTTTGCTTTGCATGGGCCTGCTTCCTCCTGTCTCTCTGCCTGCCTCTCTGACTACTTGTGATCTCTGTCTGTCAAATAAATAAATAAAATTTTTTTAAAAATCTTAAAAAAAATAAAACTCATGGTAGTTCCACCTCTTAGAGGATCAATATTAACATATTTTTTGAAGATTTTAAAAATTTTATTTATTTAATTTTTTTATATACATATAATGTATTATTAGCCCCAGGGGTACAGGTCTGTGAATCGCCACTGAAGATTTATTTTTAAGTAATCTCTACACTCAACATGGGGCTTGAATTTACAATCCTGAGATCAAGAGTCACGGGTTCCACAGACTGAGCCAGCCAGGTGCCCCTTAATGTTAACATTTTGATGTAATTTATTTTTCTTTAACTTTTATTTTAAAATTTTAAAATTGGGACGCCTGGGTGGCTCAGTTGGTTAAGCGGCTGCCTTCGGCTCAGGTCATGATCCCAGCGTCCTGGGATCGAGTCCCACATCGGGCTCCCTGCCGAGTAAGGAGCCTGCTTCTCCCTCTGCCTCTGCCTACCATTCTGTCTGCCTGTGCTCTCTC
Source organism: Taxidea taxus jeffersonii (assembly GCA_003697995.1). Lineage (NCBI taxonomy): Eukaryota > Metazoa > Chordata > Mammalia > Carnivora > Mustelidae > Taxidea > Taxidea taxus. Next base: position 30,848 of record RCUC01152294.1, read on the forward strand.
TCTCTCTCTCTCTCTCTCTCTCTCTGACCAAAAAAAAAAAAAAAAAAAAAATTTAAATTAACATATAATGTATTATTTGTTTCAGGGGTACAGGTCTGTGATTTGATGTTATTTTTTTATGTGCATGAAAAAAGTCATCTCCCTTCTAAAGTGTGCAAACTAAATGGTTTTTAACGTATTCATTAAACCATTACCACAATCAATTTTAGAACAGTTCATCACCCCCAAAAAGAAGCCCATCCTCTTGAGCAGTCATTCCCACCATGTCCCCTAACCCCCCAGAGCTAGATAACTGCTGATGTCCTTCTTATCTCTATAGACTTGCCTATTCTGGACATTTCCTATAAATGGAATATGTGGCCTTTGGTGTCTGGCTTCTTTCATTCAGTGTTTTATTTTCAAGGTTCATCTATGTTACAACATATATCAGTACATCATTCTTTTTTTTTAAATTGGGGTGAATTATATATAACATAACATTTGCCATTTTATCCATTTTTCTTCATTGGCATTGATTACCTTTCAACCATCACTGCTATTTTTTTTTAAGGATTTTATTTATTTATTTGACAGAGAGAGCGGGTGAGCAAGCATAAGCAGGGAGGGCAGCAGAGGGAAAGGGAGAAGCAGGCTCCCTGCAGGGCTCAGTCCCGAGACCCCAAGATCATGACCTGAGACAAAGGTAGACGCTTAATGATTAAGCCATACAAGCGCCCCCATCATTGTTACTTTTAAAACATTTTCACCAGTCCTGGGGTGCCTGGGTGGCTCAGTGGGTTAAGCCTCTGCCTTCCTTCAGCTCAGATCATGATCTCAGGGTCCTGGGATCAAGCCCCACATCGGGCTCTCTGCTCAGCGGAAAGTCTGCTTTCCCCTCTCTGCCTGCCTCTCTGCCTACTTGTGATCTCTGTCTGTCAAATGAATAAATTTAAAAAATCTTAAAAAAAAACAAAAAACGTTTTCACCAGTCCCAATAGAAACGCTCTACCCATTAAGCAATAATTCCCCATTCTCCCCTCTCTGCCAACCCTGGTACTCTAATCTACCCTAATCTACTAATCTGATCTAATTTCTGTCTCTCTGAATTTACCTGTTAAGGTATTTCATATAAATGGAGTCCTATAATGTTTGTCTTTTTGTGTTTGGCTTATTTCACTTAACACAATGTTTAAAGTTTCATTCATGTTGCAGCATATATCAGAACACCATTCCTTTTTATGGCTGGTGGCTTTATAATATTCCATAATATAAAATATGGCTTTATAATATTCCATTGTATGTCAACACACTTTTGCTTCTCCGTACATTGGTCAGTGAGCATTTGGGTGGTCTCCACCGTGTGGCTAACGTGAGTAATGCTGCACAAAACATTCCTTTACAAGTATCAGAGTCTCTGTTTTCAGTTCTTTGGGGGAATATGACTAGGAGTGGAATTGCTGGGTTATATGGTAATTCTCTAACTTTTTGAGGTAACACCACACTGTGTCAGTCCCCTCAAGTTGTGAGTAAATAAATGATACGTCGTGGACATTTATGGGGGCCAGACCTAGTTGTCGTAAGGGAGAGTAATTCTAGTGTAAGATATGTAACGTCAGGTTCTGACTACCAATTTAAGCGCATGGGAGAATCTAATCCTACCTCTTCCTTTCCAGCCTGGCTGCAGATTTGGGGCTGAAATCCTCCTCCTCACATTCTGATCACTCCTCTGAAACCTCATTGCCTGAAGTGCCAAAGGATAAATATCGTGAGGAGTTCAGCCTGCTTAAATTGCAGACAAGTGAGTATGTCATAGCCCCTCCCCTGTGTGCCTCTATACCCAGGGCTTTCCAGAAGTCCGTCGTGCTGTTGGGCACTGTTCACTCAGGAAGTGTCAGGCGTTGGACACACTTCGTCTCTAATTCTCACAGTGACTCTGCTGAATATATGAAATATATTTTTGAATGTGAAATACATATAAAATATATATTAAAATCGTATGTCATAAAATATATGATATGGAAATATCATATATTTTCTAAAACTAAAATGGATTTATATAAAAACCATAAAAGTACTATAGCAAAGCATTAAAATAATAGAGGAGTATTTAGAGTATAGAAACCCCTTCCCAGTGTTTTACAACAGTATCTCCATTATGCCCTGTATCTGTGAGGAATTCTGAAACATGTATGTGCATGCATGCATGTACTCAGGCGTATATGGGTTATATTATATGTATATAATCATATTTGCACTCGTGGAAAATAAGATACAAACTATTTTCACGCAAGGCAAAGATCATGGACCTCTTTCTGTGTCACACATATAAATCTAGGTGACTAATATAGACTTACCCACTTTACACAGAAGCCCACTGAGGCTTGGAGAGACGTCATCACTCATACTAGAACACAGTGGTGGGATTAGAATTGGAACTTGCCAGCCTCCAGAGCATGTGTGCTTTCTTGGCCATCATGGAGCCCAAGGGCTTCTCAAGCAACCCTAGCGCTATTAGGGGATCTCTCATTGTTTAAAATCGATTTAGGGTTTATAAGAAAAGTACTGAATGAGAAACAAAGACACGGGCAGGTCCAGCAACCTGCCTGAGTTCCCACAGTGCCTTTCTCCTTTGCCCGGGTTGCGTGGAGACATCTTCCCGTGTCACTCTTGCACACGCACCTGCCATCGTTGCTGCCAACACCACGGGTCATCCGGCCCAATTGCCATGGTGGCCAGGCCCTTCCCTGCTTAATAGGCATTTTCTTCTTCCTACCTGCTTTTCAGGGTGAAGGTTGGATCGTAGGTGCTTGTAAAAGTGTCTCAGAGCTTTCCATTCCACACATCACTTCCAACTAAAAAATTGGCTTCATTTTTGGATGAGAGGGTAAAAATGGAAAAAAGAGGCCTCTTAGATCCCTTTCTCTCCACTTCCCTTCCTTTCAGGCCTCACCCCCCCAGAGGTTAACATTGCCCCTGATGTAGAACCAAGGGGTTATACACATTGATAAAGGACAGCCAGTCAGAGAATGCCTGGGACAACTTTCCTGTGATTTAACTGTGTTATGTGAGGCTGGGAACGATGCTGATGGAAGGATTTCTGATGTCTTGCAGAAGATGGGCAGCGCCCGGAATGGACATTTTACCCGAGATTTAGCAGCAATATCCACACCTACCATGTTGGAAAGCAGTGTTTCTTTAACGGGGTGTTCCTCGGCAACAGGAGGTCTCTGTCAGAGAGAATGGTGGACAAGTGCTTTGGGAGGAAGAAATACGGTAATATTTTCCTCCTGGACCTTGCCTGTGCCATGCCGAAAAATACTCCCTGAGTTGTGGTTCTGTGGGCCCAACATTCCAGGGCTGACGTCCGCCCTCTGGGGTCACCATGTCATTCTAGCACAGCCAGGAAGATGGGAAAGTGAAGGGGATGGCTGGCAGACTGCACTTTCTGGCAAAGAACTCACAACATATGCTGATCCACATTTTTGTTTTTCTCTGAATTTCATAAAATGCTAATGTGACATTTAAGTCCTCAGATAAGTTCTCTCAGATACTTATTAATAGAAACCTTCATTCAAGCCTGCAGAAAATAATTTAGGTTTCAGTTAGCTGCTGCCCATCATATGTATTTACAATTCAAAATACATTTGAAGAATGTATTATATTCTTCAAAGGGAAAATATTCCCATAAACCTTAGCCTGAAGTACATGCTGTTATTTCATAGCCTATTTAATTAATTGAGATGAGTGTATATATACATATATATAGAGAGAGTTTGGAACATGGGGAGTTCTCTGTCCCAACCTACTCATAATAGATATATTTTTAAAGATTTTTATTTATTCGACAGAGACAGAGATCACAAGTAGGCAGAGAGAGAGAGGAGGAAGCAGGCTCCCCACTGAGCAGAGAAACCGATGTGGGGCTCGATCCCAGGACCCCGAGATCATGACCTGAGCCGAAGCAGAGGCTCAACCCACTGAGCCACCCAGGTACCCCTCAACATAGGCTTTAAACTCAGAGCAGAGACAAATAGTTTTAAAGATCAAGGCTTTTGTTTGACTAGAGGATACACAAGAAGCCATGCTAGAGGAGTTGGGAGAGCCTTGGGGTGTCCCGCATCCTGCTTGATTTCCAGCACCAAAACCTAGCTGGGGTTTCTGCCTCTGAGAGTGGCCGAGTGAGACCTCAAGCTTCAGAGTCAAGTGGTTATCTGCCCTGGCTGAGCAGCAGGGTAGTGTGACTGCTGAGGGCAATGTCTGGGCAGAAAGCCAGCCTCAAGTTTTCATCTACCAAGAAGATGTGGAGGAATAGCTGCATTTTTGTGCCCTGTGAAGACTGTGGAGATCGGGACACAGAGAAAGTAAGGAACAGAGAGCCAGCCAGGAGAATTGCCCCAGTCTCACAACCGAAATGCTGGGAGACCACAGTATGAGGTGCGGGGGACAATCAAGCCAGGGATCGTAGGAGAATAAATTGGTGCTTCACTTGATGCATTGTGGAGGGGGCTGGCTTCCTGAGGATCAGACTAGATGACACATTTTAGCAGACAACAGAAATAAATGGCAGCCTTCAGAGAGTAGCAGAGATAAGGTGAGTGTCAGATACTGGTGTGGTTTGCAGTCCATGACCCAGGACCCAAAGCCTTACCCCAGAGCCCGGATATCATGTAAGCCTGTTGTGCAAACCCTGACTTCTCACTCCCAACTGAGATGCAGCCATTGGGTAGAATGGAAAAGATTTATTTAAATATGAGATAATGGAGAAAAATCAGAAAGGGACTAAGTTTAGCTGTATAGTACTTAAGAATGCTCTTGGCCACAGTAGGACAAAAACAAACTGTCAGAGGCTTAAATCATAAGATATTATATGTTTTTTTAAACAGATTTTATTTATTCATTTGAGAGAGAGAGAGAGTGCAAGCAGGGGGAGATGAAGGGGAGAGGGAGAAGCGGACTCCCCGCTGAGCAGGGAGTGCGATATGGGGCTCAATCCCAGGACCCAGAGATCATGACCTGAGCTGAAGGCAGACACTTAAATATCTGAGCAATCCAGGTGCCCCAGATATTATATGCTCTTTTTAAAAAGTTATTTATTATATATTTAACAAGAAGCTTTGAAATCTAGGTGGCCTATATGGACTGGTTGCCCAGTGATGTCATCAAAGACGCAGGTTCATTTTGTCTTTCTGTGCTGCTATTCTCAGACTGTGTTGGATTTTTGTCTTCATACTTATCATCTTATGGTCACAAGAGAACTGTTGCTGTTCTAAGCATTGTATCTATATTTCAAAACATGAAAAAGAGGAATCTCTCTTGTTCCCTTTCTCTTTTAGAACGAAGGGAAAATTTTCTCAGATGGTCATTAGGAGACTTCTGTCTATCCCGTCTCACTGCCTAGAACTGGGCCAGTGTTAAGTATTCATTAGAAATAAATGGGATTATCATGATCGACTCAAGTCCTATCCTAACCCATCACTTCCCTCCTAACTCAAAGTAAACATTATCCTGAATTATGTGTATTATTATTTCCCTTCCATCCTTCTTTCATTCCTTTGTTCCCTCCTTCCTTCCTTTTATGGTCTTTATATGTACTGAATAAATGCAAAGACATACTTAGGAAATATTTATTGTATATATAGAATAAAGTACCACAATCACTTTCATACTTCTTATTCCATTTAAGAAATGGAGTATTGCCAGGCGCCTGGGTGGCTCAGTGGGTTAAGCCTCTGCCTTCAGCTCAGGTCATGATCTCAGTGTCCTGGGATCGAGCCCCACTTTGGGCTCTCTGCTGGGCAGGGAGCCTGCTTCCCCCTCTCTCTCTGCTTGCCTCTCTGCCTACTTGTGATCTCTCTCTGTCAAATAAATAAAATCTCTAAAAAAAAAGAAATGGAGTATTGTCTTTACATTTTAAATTTCTTACTTTTTCAAAAATATTTTATTTATTTATTTGACACATAAAGAGAGGTATAGTGAGAGAGCACAAGCAGAGGTAGCTGCCAGCAGAGGGAGAAGGAGAAACAGACTCTCTGCCGAGCAAGGAGCCCAGTGTGGGGCTGGGCCCCAGGACCCCAGAATCATGATCTGAGCCGAAGGCAGACGCCCAATGACACCCTGGCATCCGTCAAGTCTCTTTTTAATATAGGTCCTCCCCCTCTTCCTTGCAGTTTATTTGGTGTAGAAACTATGCCATGGGTGCCTGGATGGCTCATTTGGTTGGGTGTCTGCCTTTGGCTCAGGTCATGATCTCAGGGTCTTGGGATGGAGCCCTGCATCGGGATCGTAGTTCAGTGGAGAGTGTGCTTCCCCCTCACTCTCTGCTGCTTCCCCTGTGCGTGCTCTCTCATTCACTCTGTCTCTCTCTCAAATAAATAAATAACATCTTAAAAAAAAAAAAAGAAAGAAACTAGATCATGCATCCTGTAGTTTGCCAGTCAGGATTTTGCCGATTACACTCCTTGGTACCATTTAACAGGTTTCTCTGTCCTGTGTATTTCTTGTAAGCTGATAATAGGACCTAGAGGCTTGATTTATTTTAGGTGTATTATTTCTTAGGTGATGTGCAATGGCTTCTTTAAATCCAGAATACAATAGTCTTTTCCCATTTTTTTCTCTTCCTCAATCTCTTACAGTGCTTGATACTGTTAAGCTTAGCACTGGACATTTCTTCTTTTCATGACATTCTCTTCTCTCTTGTTATTTCTTGGATAAGATGGAGAGACAGCATCATGACTGCCAGTCAGCTTCCATTATGAAATGAAATTCAACACCTTTATTATAGAAAAAAAAAACAATTGAAACATGTTTCATTAATGGTTGGCTCTAATCCATTAGCTATGATCAGGCCATTGGTGGAGTTCCTTAAAGGCCCAATTTGTTGTCATAGAACGAAGAACAAAATGTTGTCTGTGGTTATAAATTGTAGGGAAATTGACCTGAAAATATAATTTCTCTCTTCTGTAACTCTCCCTCATTAGCTAATTTCCTTCTGAGATCTAATCAGAGAGACTGATTCCAATTACTGTTGCTTCTTAAGCTTTATAGGATACAGGGATTCAAAGTGCACCAATGCTCAGATTTTAAGCAGACTTCTTGCTTACCCTTTGCAGATACCTTTGATTCACCATTCACTTTATTTATTTATTTAAAAAGAGATTTTATTTATTTATTTGACAGAGATCACAAGCCAGCAGAGAGGCAGGCAGAGAGAGAGGGGGGGAAGCAGGCTCCTTGCTGAGCAGAGAGCCTGATGTGGGGCTCTATCCCAGGACCCTAGGATCATGACCTGAGCCAAAGGCAGAGGCTTTAACCTACTGAGCCACCCAGGCACCCCTCACCATTCACTTTAAACCAAAATATCCCATCTGAACCCAAGCAATTCTTTTTTCCTGGGGTGGGGTTATCATGGCACTTTCTGGAAAATCTCCCAAAACAGTGTTTTGTTTTGTTTTGTTTTACTTTATTTAAGCTTTATTTAAACATATAATGTAACCCCACCACCCTCACCCAACCCCTCTTCCCCCCACCCCCCTCAGTTTGTTTTATGACATTAAGAGTCTCTTTTGGTTTTTCTCCCTCCTGATCCCATCTTCTTTCATTTTTACTTTTCCTACCACCTTAACTCCCACCCCCGTTGCATCTCCACTTCCTCATATCAGGGAGATCATGTGGTAGTTGTCTTTCTCCAGTTGACTTATTTCGCTAAGCATAATACTCTCTAGTTCCATCCATGTCGTCGCAAATGGTAAGATTTCATTTCTTTTGATGGCTGCATAGTATTCCATCGTATATATATACCACATCTTCTTTATCCATTCATCTGCTGATGGACATCTAGGTTCTTTCCATAACTTGGCTATTGTGGACATTGCTGCTATAAACATTCGGGTACACGTGCCCCTTTGGATCACTACGTTTTATCTTTAGGATAAATACCCAGTAGTGCAATTGCTGGGTCATAAGGTAGCTCTATTTTCAGTTTTTTAAGGAACCTCCATGCTGTTTTCCAGAGTGGTTGCACCAGCTTGCATTCCCACCAACAGTGTAGGAGGGTTCCCCTTTCTCCACATCCTCGCCAGCATCTGTCATTTCCTGACTTGTTCATTTTAGCCATTCTGACTGGTGTGAGGTGGTATCTCATTGTGGTTTTGATTTGTATTTCCCTGATGCCCAG
>RCUC01152295.1:0-64196 GCA_003697995.1 Taxidea taxus jeffersonii
TTAAAGTCTCCAACTATTATTGTATTCTTGTCAATGTGTTTCTTTGATTTTGTTATTAATTGGTTTATATAGTTGGCTGCTCCCATGTTAGGGGCATAGATATTTAAAATTGTTAGATCTTCTTGTTGGACAGACCCTTTGAGTATGATATAGTGTCCTTCCTCATCTCTTATTATAGTCTTTGGCTTAAAATCTAATTGATCTGATATAAGGATTGCCACCCCAGCTTTCTTCTGATGTCCATTAGCATGGTAAATTGTTTTCCACCCCCTCACTTTCAATCTGGAGGTGTCTTCAGGTCTAAGATGAGTTTCTTGTAGGCAGCATATGGATGGGTTTTGTTTTTTTATCCATTCTGAAACCCTGTGTCTTTTGATTGGGGCATTTAGCCCATTTACATTCAGGGTAACTATTGAGAGATATGAGTTTAGTGCCATTGTATTGCCTGTATGGTGATTGTTACTGTATAATGTCTCTGTTCCTTTCTGGTAATACTTTTAGGGTCTCTCTTTGCTTAGAGGACCCCTTTCAATATTTCCTGTAGAGCTGGTTTGGTGTTTACAAACTCTTTCAGTTTTTGTTTGTCCTGGAAGCTTTTAATCTCTCCTTCTATTTTCAATGATAACCTAGCTGGATAAAGTATTCTTGGCTGCATGTTTTTCTCGTTTAGTGCTCTGAATATATCATGCCAGTTCTTTCTGGCCTGCCAGGTCTCTGTGGATAAGTCTCCTGCCAATCTAATATTTTTACCATTGTACGTTACAGACTTCTTGTCCCGTGCTGCTTTCAGGATTTTCTCTTTGTCGCTAAGACTTGTAAATTTTACTATTAGGTGGCGGGGTGTGGGTCGATTCCTATTGATTTTGAGAGGTGTTCGCTGGGCCTCCTGGATTTTGATGCTTGTTCCCCTTGCTATATTAGGGAAATTCTCTACAATAATCCTCTCCAGTATACCTTCTGCTCCTATTTCTCTTTCTTCTTCTTCTGGAATCCCAATTATTCTAATGTTGTTTCGTCTTATGGCATCACTTATCTCTCGAGTTCTCCCCTCATGGTCCAGTAGTTGATTGTCTCTCTTTTGGTCTGCTTCATTATTCCCTGCCATTTGGTCTTCTATATCACTAATTCTGTCTTCTGCCTCATTTATCCTAGCAGTAAGAGCCTCCATTTTTGATTGCACCTCATTAATAGCTTTTTTTATTTCAACTTGATTAGACTTTATTTCTTTTATTTCTCCAGAAAGGGTTTTTATTTCTCCTGACAGGGTTTCTCTAATATCTTCCATGCCTTTTTCGAGCCCGGCTAGGACCTTGAGAATCGTCATCCTGAATTCCAGATCTGACATATTACCAATGTCTGTATTGATTAGGTCCCTAGCCTTCGGTCCTGTCTCCTGCTCTTTTTTTTGTGGTGAGTTTTTCCGCCTTGTCATTTTGTCCAGATAAGAATCCGCTGTTCTCCTTGTTAAGTGAACTTGGTCTTGGCTGGATTTCTTTGATCTTCTGGGGGAGGGGCCTGTTGTAGTGATTCTCAGGTGTCTTTGCCCCAGGCGGAGTTGCACAGCCCTTACCAGGGGCCGGGCTAAGTAATCCTCTCAGGTTTGCTTTCAGGGGCTTTTGTTCCCTGAACGCGCTTTCTGTAGAGTTCTGGAGGACTGGGAATGACAATGGCGGCCTCCCAATCTCAGGTTCAGAGGAGCCGAGAGCTAGGGGCCCCAGTCTTCAGTGCCCCTTCAGAGAAAAGCGTTTAATCCCTCCAGTCTCCCTAGCCCACGTTTGCACCGGAGAGTGCGCACGCGCATCCGCCCGCAGACACCGCGCGCCCGCAGACACCGCAGGCCCGCAGACCCCGCGGGCCGCCGACACCGCGGGCCCGCTGACACTGCGCGCACCCGCAGACCGCGCGCGCCCGCAGACCGTGCTCAGAGAAAATCGTGCGTAAGCAGTCCCGTCTCACTGGCTTCTGGGAGTGCTCCGAGCTCACCCAGCCTGTGACCAAGCGTCTCCGTCTCTGGCAGAGTCCCACTTGGAGTCTCCGGACCCCGTAGATCCCTGAGCTCTCCCGGATCGGAGTCTCCCCGGATCTTGTGGGGACCCCTCGCACAGAGCACCGGCCAGTGCCACAGAGCACCGGTGCGTGTCACAGACCACTAGGAAATCTCGGCTCTGTCTCCGCAGCCGACTTCCCCGCTCTAATACCTGTGAGCTCTGCGACACTCAGACACCCCCGATCCTTCTGTGACCCCGTGGGACCTGAGTCCACGTTGTCCCCGTGAGGTCTTCACCCCAGTTTAGCCTCTGGAGTGATGTCCCTCCGTGGAGCCGACTTTTAAAAGTTCTGATTTTGTGCTCCGCCGCTTGCCGGGAGCCGGCCCCTCCCCCTGGGGTCTATCTTCCCGTCGCGTTGGATTCACTTCTCCGCTGGTCCTACCTTTCAGAAAGTGGTCGATTTTCTGTTCCTAGAATTGTTGTTTTTCTTCTCTTCGATCTCCTGTTGGATTTGTAGGTGTTCGGAATGGTTTGATAGGCTATCTAGCTGATCTCCTGCTGGCTGATGTCGTCTCAGCCTCCTACTTCTCCGCCATCTTGACTCCTCCCTCCTGACTTTATATTCTTTTTAATAACCCTATGAGATTCCTTTCTACTGACCTTATCTGAGTTCCTGGCCCTAGAAAATATCTGTTGAATAATTAATAAATCCATTAATGAAGCATATGAAGGCATGAATACATGAATATATGACTAAAGCATACTGGAGATGGCACTCCCTACCAACCAATGTTGGCAACATTTAATACTCTAAGAAAAAAATAATCTCAGATTAATAGCCAATTAAAAAGTCATACAGAGAATATACACTCAAAAGAGAAAAATGTCTGCACTAAGTGAGAATCTGGTCCTTGAGGTCTCCTAGGTGACAAAGGAATGGAACCAAAATAAATTTGTACTAATCTAAGGACTTTGAAATTAATGATAGTCCTCTTTTTTCTTTCTTTCTTTCTTTCTTTTTTTTTAATAAGTGAATTCTCATTTGACTGACGGGAAGTTCAAACCATCCATAAAAAAGGGATCTAGTAAAAGTCATTATACCTAAACTCACAATATAATATATAAAAGACAAATCTGTCTTTTAACATCATAATTACTTAGACTATTTAGAACGGTTATGAACTCTCCCTCCAAATTATACTATGTACACCAATAGTAACATACGATTTAAATGGCAACACAGTCATCAATTTTCATAATAATTTAATGTTAACTAAAGGTCCAGTCTCCTAACAAGATAGAACATTTTAAATTAAAGATCTGTATATTCTGAAAGCATATTTTATGACTTGTTTTCCTTCCTGATTGTTCTTCTTATAGTTTCTCAGACACTTGTTGGTTTATTAGCCTAAACCTTATATACCTTCTATAAACCCTGTGTATTCTATAGCCAAAGGAAGAGTTTTCATGGAATTTGATCTTGATATAGATGTGTATAATAATGATGAAACCGTTAGGCCTCTTTTTTTCTCTTTCTAGTCAATGGAAAGGAATTCTACACACAGCTAACTGAGCAATTTACCATAATCTATGATCTATTTAGTAATCTCTACTTCTGCAAAAGTTGAAATATGTGTACACTGCAGTTTATGTTAATGGGATCTTGACTTTGTATTATATGTACAAATTATATGTACATTGTATAAATTGCAAAATAAAAATATTAACAATTAATTTGGAAAAACCTATCTGAACTATACCTACTTTTGATTTTATGTTATAGGATGATATATTGATTAAGAGCACTGGAATTACACAAAGCTGATACAGGTCCTGACTCTGTTATTTACTAGCTATATAATATTGGAGAGGTTATTTAACTCTATTAATCCTTGGCTTTCACACCTGAAAAATGAAAAGTTTGAAATAGGTAACTGTTAATGTATTCTCTAGCTCCAAAATTATGTGTCCTTAATTCTGGTTATTAAATGTAACACTATTTAAGAAATAAAAACACAAATATGTATAAAAGTAGGTAGTATTCAGAACAAGGAAACACAAACACACATACACACATGCATGCATGCACATCTAAATTAACCAAATCATTAAGCAAAAGTTCTTTTGGTTTAATTATCTGAACAATAGCTGCTTAAATTCTGCTCTTAACCGCTCACATGAAGATATTATTACTTGCATGTTTTAAAATCCTTCCTTGGCTAACCATGTGATAAGGTTAACATGGGATAACTTTTTAAATTGGTCCTTCAAGATCTGGAATAGTTTTCTCTCTCCCCTAATCTCTGCTAACTTCCATTCTCACTCTCAATGCCCACTAAGCCTGTGTTGGAGTGATTCCTTATACCTGGACTATTATTGCCTATCTCATTTCTCTTCCCCTCCTTACCACTCTCTCCAGGGATTTTTTCCTTCCTCTTTCGCTTTCCCATTTCACTTTACTCTCCCCATTCCCCACAAGTCAGGAGACCTTCTTATATATCTCTGTTAGATGAACAAAAAATAAATGACAAACCTTTAATCTTCAAATACGTTTCCAAACATACTTATAATTTTAAAAACATCAAGGTCCATATTCCTTTTCAATATTTTCAATTTATAATTTTGTAAATCATTAATAAGTTTTTCAAATTTCATTATTGAAAGGCTGAACCTGGAATGGGGAAGGCTTTGTGACATTTTGATTCCTTTTAATCATCATATTATAGCCAAAAAAGACCATAGAAGGGCTGACACCTACCAAAATAAGAAAGCAGATAATATACAGATCCAAATCTTCCTATGCCCACTCTTCCTCAGCACTTCTTCCCACAAGAGAGCACAAATGCAAATCAAGACCAGGACAGAAATTAAACCTGAGTAGTTAGCAACGAAAACACACAAATGCAAATATATGTGACCTGGGATAAAACAAAAAGTAATAAATATAAAAATGTATAAGAGGAGAACAAAAGAATTCTGGAAATAAAAATTAAAAGAAGGGGTAACTGCTTTAAGCAGAATTTAAAGGAAACCCAGCCCTTGAATTGTTGGGGGATTCAGCATATATAATCCTACAGAAGTAGGAAATATTAAGGAAATATTAAGCAAAAGACAATAAATAAAGTTGGTAGCATAGCCAAAATAAAAGAAGACATGAGTAAATTGTAAAGAAGAGTAAAAGTAGGAATGCTGTCCCTAGCAGTATTGCATGACAATTTGTACATGGTAAAGCAGTTCACTTCATACTTGGTCAGATTTTAAAAGGAAAAACACATGGAATAAAGAGGAAAAAAATAGTACAGTCAACTAGTCAACCAGGTATGGCTGGTGGACAATGGAGTGATTGATGTCAAAACCAAATGACTCCAAAAGAGTAAAGGTTGCAATAAGCTTCATGAAAGTCAGCAAATATATTGCACTTGAATTAGGGTTCCTCAGCAGGGTAGACAGATACTGAAAACCTATTGTAAAAAGATTATTTTTGGAATGAGAATAAGATGTAATAGCAGGAAAGAGAGGCTAGTGATATAGAGTCACAAAGTATTCAATTATAAAGTTATGAGATAAAGTCAGATTAGACCAATGAAGAGAAAGAGTTCAAGGGATATTATCTTAAGATTTTATGGATAGAATGCCTTTAAAGATCAATGCCTGGGAAGTTAGGAGAATAATAAGAGTATCTTATGGAAAATAAGACTCTTATTGGGAGTAGCAGATAACAAGGTGTTTCTAAATTTGTGGCATTGTTTTAGTTCCTTGACAAGCACCTAACCTGAGATTTCAAATACTTGAGTAAAGACTTTTTCACCCAGGAATTCATCTAAATTGCTTCATACAGAATCATGTTTAAAAAAATACATTAAATTTCTAGTTCAAGATGGCAATATAGAAGTATCCAAAGCTTATTCCCTCCCATAGACAAAACAAATCTATAGCTAAATATGGAACAAATTCCTCCAATGAAAAACAATAACAACAACAAAAAAGACAAAAAAAACTGTCTGAGCAACTCCTATGTATCAGGCAAAGGAAAGAAGGCCTATGTCGAAGCAGGTAAGAGAGGCTGGGACACAATCTCACCATAAACTATCTCCAGAGTTCTGACCCACAATTGGGAGGGAACTCAAAACTTAAAGCTTTGAAAACCAGTGGGGCTCACATCCATGAGACCCACAAGGCTATAACAATTTGAAAAATGGCTCTACAAGGGTTTACATCCTTGGACTCACCCACCCAAGGGCTCAGCATCAATAAGCAGGCACCCAGACTTAGGTGAATGAGGCTCATTTGCTAGTCTTAAAGTATTGGCCTGAGAGACAGAAATCTAATTTAGTACATATCTAGGGTCCTCCTGGCTGGTACGCACCATCTTCACACTCTTCTTCTGCCTCATTTTAACCAGTGGGTGCTTTCTTTTTCTTATTTTAATTCTAAGCTTTTCTTTTCTTTTCCTTTCTTTTCTTTTTTCTTTTCTCTTCTTTCTTTCCTTTTTTCCTCCTTCTTTCCTGCAGATACCATCTATATGCTCTTCCTTATGTCTCATTCCAACCAGTAGGCACCATTTTCATGTACTAGCTGGTAAGCACCATCTATTTTCTTTTCCTTTTTCCAGGCAGGTGCCATCTATACTCTATACATCTATTCTCTGTGTGCCTAATTCTAGTTGATGGGTGCCATCTTTGCATTCTCCTTCTGTTGTTCCAGAGTGCCAGTATCTCCCAGAGTGGAATCACTACATCCATCTAGTTTTTGCAGCTGCTGCCCAGAGGATAGTTCTTGATTGCCTGGCTCTGGAGATGGGGCTGGGGCGGGGGAGGGGAGGTGCTGCAATTCTGGGTCCCTTGGGACTCTTAACAGAGTTCTTGGCACACTATTTCCCCCATGGTATGGCACAGATAGCAAACTGAAACACACTCCCAGTCTTTCTGTGAAAGAAGTCTGTTTATACAGGAGCTTTGGCCCAAAGAACAAGCTTCTTCTGGTTTGGCATTCAACTAGGGGCCTGTGGAGGTGTTTCCAGGGAATGGAGGATGGTTGATGAAATATTTGTGCTCTTGTGCTAACTTGTTCCCGCTTGCCAGTATCTTTATTGTACTTTTTAATACAGCACCCCAATGTTTGCAGCACCCTCAACTACAGGAAGGCATTAAAAATAAGATAGGCTATCCCAATGTTTGTGGCTGCCATCAGGAGGAGAAACCTATAGATTTTCTGGCCCTAGTGACCAGTGAAACTTATACCTGTGGGTTGCACCAGGCTGTGACCCAAAAGAAGTCAAAAGATGCAACAGCTCAGTCTCTTTCAGTGAAAATGGTCTATTAGTTTATCATCATAAGTGCAATCTGAGGGGCAGATTTTTAATTAAACACACATCTAAGGATTAACTATAATCTTTCCAGTGACCTCAGAGGACAGGCACGATCCCTCTATACTCTCTTCTAGCTATATTCTAGACTGCCAGTATCTCTCAGAGGAAAACTTTTACATATTTGGTACCACTATACCATGGTTTCTGGTGTCATGGTTTCTACCTCTGGTACCATGGTTTCTATATCTGGTATATGGTTTTTACAGTTGCTACCCAGAGGATGTCTCTAACTTCCCTGCCTCTGGTAGCCAGGCAAGACTTATGTTCTTGAGTTCCACAGAACTGTAAGAATCAGAGATAGTTCTTGGCAGACTACCACCCCAGGGCACTGCAAAGACAGCACACTAATACACCCCAGTCTTTCTGTTAAAGAGGTCAATTAGCTTCTCCTAGAATTTTGGCCTGAGGGGCAGGCTTCAGGTTCGGCACATAGAAGGGACCTATACAGGTATTCTCAGTGAATACAGGCCAGTGGACAGCATCTTTGCACTCTCACTCTTTTGCTACATCTTGCCAGTATCTTCCAGGAGGGAGATTTTACACTCATCTGAAGCCCAAATTTTTTGCAACTTCCATTAAGGGGAACCTCCATATTATTTACTTGGCTCTGGAGGCCAGTGTGGATTAAGCCTGTGGTCCCACAGAGCTGTATACATTTGTACTTTAAAAGCTGCTGTGTGAGGTATAACTTCCAATCAGCCTGAATCTAGGTGCTCACTGAGATGCTCCCCTTTGAGACACTGACAGGTCTTGGCATACCCTCAACTACAGGGAGGCATTACAAATAAGATAGGCTCTTTGGACAATCACAAAGTTTTGAGAGAAACCAAGGGATAGGGTAGGGTTGAACAAAAAAAACCAGTATCCTATATGAGGCCACTCTAACAAGACTGGAAGATGTGGTTGTTTCAACTAATGTATAGAAACCAACACAGAGAGTCAAGTAAAATAAAAACAAAACAAACCAACCAAACAAACAAAACAAAACAGGAATATGCTCCAAATGAAAGAAAATGAAACAAGAGAAAAAAAGTTAATGAAATGGAGATATGCAATTTACCTGATAAAGAGTTTAAAGTATTGGTCATAAAGATATTCATGGAACTCAGGAGGATGGATGAATACAGTAAGAATTTCAACAAAGATATAGAAAATACATGCAAGTACAAAACAGAAAAGTCACAGAGCTGAAAAATACATAACTGAAAAATACACTCTAGGAGTAGGGCTCCACAGCAGACTAGATAAAGTAGAAGAAAGATCAGTAAATTTGAGGACAGGGCAGCGGAAATCACTGAAACACAAAAGCAAAAAAGGAAAAAGAGGAAAACAAAATGAAGATAACTAAGAGGCTTATCGACAATATCAAATGGGCTAACATTTATATTATATGGATTCCAGAAGAAGAGAAAGAGAAAGGGGCAGAAAACTCATCTGAAAAAATAATGGCTGAAAATTTCCTAACTTAAGAAAGGAACAGACCTTCAGATATAGGAATTTCAGAGAGTCCCAAGTAACAAGTAGCCAAAAGACCCACAACAAAACACATTATAATTAAAATGTCAAAGCTTAAAAAAGAAAGGAGAAAATCTTAAAAGCATCAAGAGAAAAATAGCTAGTTTTTACAAAAGAAAACCCCATTAGACTATTAGCTGATTTTTTAGCAGAAAATTTGCAAACCAGAAGCAGCATGATTTCTTCAAAGTCCTGAAAGATAAAAACTTCCAACCAATAATACTCTATCCAGCAAGTTATCATTTAGAATTCAAGAGATAGATTTTTCCAGACAAACAAAAGCTGAAAGAGTCCACCACCAGGAAACTGGTCTTACAAGAAATATTACATGGACTTTTTTTAACTTCTTGACATTGGTCTTGGCAAAGATTTTTTGCATTTGACACTAAAAGCAGAGGCAACAGAAGCAAAAATAAACAAATGAGACTACATCAAACTGAAAAGTTTCTGCACAGCAAAGAAAATCTACCACAAAAACAGAACCTACTGAATGAAAGAAAATGTCTGCAAATCATGTATCTTATAAGGGGTTAATATCCAAAATACATAAAACCCACACCACTCAACAGCAAAACAAAAAACAATCTGATAAAAACTAAGCAGAATATGTGAATAGACATTTTTCAAAAAAATATACAGGCAGCTAACAGACGTGGAAAGATGCTCAATATTACTAATCATCAGGGACATGTAAATCAAATATAAAAAGATATTACTTCATGCTTGTTAAATGTCTATTATCAAAAAGACCCAAAATAACAAGTGTTGGCAAGGATTTGGAGAAAAGGGAACCCTTGGGCACTGTTGGTGGGAATATAAATTGGTGCAATCACTATGGAAAACAGTATAGAGGTTCCGAAAAAAAAATTAAAAATAGAAGTACCATATGATCCAGCAATTCTAATTCTGGGAATTCATCTGAAGAGACAAAAACACTAATCCAAAAAGATATTGTGCCTCTATGTTCACTGCAGCATTATTTATGACAGCCAAGACATGGAAACAATCTAATGGATAAACAAAATGTGGTATATTTATGCAATATCATTAAGCCATAAAAAATTGAAATCTTGCCACTGGTGGCAACCTAGATGAACACTGAGGGCAATACTCAAAGTGAAGTAAGTCAGACAGAAAAAGACAAATGACTTACATGAAGAATCTAAAAAAAAACCAAAAACAAAAAATGAGCTAATAGATATAGAGAAGAGATCGGTAGCTGTCTGAAGAAATGGGGTGGAGTGGGATGGGGGTGACAAAATGGGTAAAAGGGATCAAAAAGTATAAATTTCCAGTTTAAAAAGAGTAAGTCATGAAATGGAATGCTCATCATGATGACTATAGTTAATAATATTATATTGTATATTTGAAAGTAGCTAGGAATGTGGATCTTATAATTTCTCATCAGGAGAAAAAAAGTATAACTATGTATGGTGGTGGATGTTGACTGGATTTATTGTGGCCATGATTTTGCAATATATACAAATATCAATTCATTACCTTGTCTACCTGAAACTGATACAATGTTGTCATTTATACATCAATAAAAATATATTTAAGAAATTGTTTTTGATGATAAGGAAGGGGTATATAATTATGTGATATAATCACAATATCCACCTTTGAATGTTGGTTGTATTCATTTATTACAGATATGCCATGTTGTATAAAGCAAGATGTGTTAAAATAGAATGAACAAAAATTTGTTGTTAGAACTTTTGATCTGGTGCCCCTGTATAAAAAAAATCCTAACTGTGTACATAAGTGCAGTCAATTCTTTAGAAATTATATACACATACTATCATACTATTATGTTATAAACATTATAGACTATGGAAAAAATAGAAACAAACTGATAAAACATGTAATATTTTAAAATAATTTATTTTTATTTATTACTAAGAGATATATATGAATATGTGCTTTTATGTTGAGAATCTCGGCTCATCATTTTATGATACAGCAATTTAAACAACCAGCTATAAATCTGATCTAGATATCTGGTTTAAAGAGTTGTCACCATTGGGAAATATATCACAAAAGAATGGGTACATCAGAATGGAGAAAGTACATCAATAGGTGTCTTATGTAACACATATTTTTTATTTCTCAATTCCATATACCAACTATATAAAGGTATATCATGCACATTCATTATACATGATAGTTTGATATATCTGATATTAATCTATATATGTAAAGATTAATCACTTATTTTTTCCTTATTTTAGCTGAGATAAAAATATTAGTAGAAGTTCTATTACTTTCCTCCATGGCCTAACTGATTAACCTATGAGTCCACTGTGGTCCATACAAAATATACCGATGGTACTTATATAACACTTTTGAAAGTTCTTACATTGTAAATGTAAAGAATATAATTTACCCATAAAAAGTAGTACAGTAGTATATAAAAATGAAAGTAAGCCATTTGCAGACCCTCTCAGTGACAATACAAGACAATAAAATTCATTTTAAAAACAAAGTAAATTCTGAGACTGAAATAAATTATCATATTTAAATTGTTGATATAATAACATTACTTAATGCAAATGTTTTACAAGACTACTTGTTAATCTGACAAAAACTGTTCTGGGTAAAATCTTTTGCTCCTTTCTGTTTTCTTACACTACTACACTCAGCTTTCTTAAGAGTCATGTTCCACTTAACTACAGTGCTTTTCAGCAATGTCCACAATAGCCATTAGCCAAACTATGGAAAGAGCCTAGATGTCCGTCAACCAATGAATGGATAAAGAAGATGGGAGACATATATAAAATGCAGCCATCAAAAAAAAGCACATGACATTTGTAACAATGTGGATGGAAGTAGAGGGTATTAATGCTAACTAAGCGAAATAAGACAATCAGAGAGACAATTATCATATGATCTCACTGATATGAGGAATTTGAGAAACAAGACAGAGGATTATAGGGAAAGGAAGGGAAAAATGAAAGAAGATGAAATCAGAGAGGGAGACAAACCATAAGAGACTCAATCTCAGGAAACAAACTGAGGGTTGCTGGAGGGGAGGGTGGTGGGAGGGATGGGGTGCTTGGGTGATGGGCATTGGGGAGGGTATGTGTTACAGTGAGTGCTGTGAATTGTGTAAGACTGATGATTTACAGAAGTGTACCTCTGAAACAAATAATATATGTTAATAAAAAACAGTGCTTTTAATATTTCATAAGAGTTCTGTGTGCTCAAAGAAAAGGAAAAAAATAAAGAAATGTTGATAGAAAGCTGGACGAGTTTGCAGACTCCTAGATAAATGATACAAGTAAAAGATTCTAAGAGTGTTTTTGAAACTTGTCAGCACAATTACAATTTAGCTACATTTGAAATGGCCTGTAAATAGATGGAAGCTAAAAATCTTTAAATTTTTAGTATCTAATATGTACCTCCCCTCATAAAAATTTCATAGACAATTTAAGACACCATTATTTAAGATAATTTATTTGGTATTACATTTCAGTGCCATTTTGCCTTCCTGTCAAATTCTTCTGCAAGAAACAATTAAGAATATTATAGAAATGACAGAGAAACACTATGGAAGGGAAAATAATTATTCCCTGATTAATGTGTTTTGTAAGTTTAGTTTTCATGTCAGGCTTTCTTAAAGGACAGAGTATCTACATTTTAAAGAGCAATGAAAATAAGCAAATATACACATACATTATTTGTGGTAAGTAGCATCATGCATATATCCAGGGAAATATATTTAAGATTTTCATTAAAATATTAATACATTATAATGAAACCAAAAGGACTATATGTCAGAAGACTAAAATTGTAAAGTCTTAATATTACAGGCAGAAAATGAAAAAAATATTCTTCAAATGATTATGAAGTACAGGACAATAGGCTCAAAGGAAAATAGGCACAAACACTCAACCTTGAAAAAGTTATGCTACAAAAACTGTATTTATTAAAAACAGAAGGTTTATCTGAGCTTAAACACAAAGAATCTGCAAAAAAACACCCCACAAAAATTAAGTACAAGTAAGACTATATCCTATTTAGGCTAGCCATTCAATAAAAACCCTTGAAAACACTGAAATTAGTGGATTCAAATCAAAAGAAAATATTGGAAATATACATTCACCATGAAAGCCTTAGAAATACCTTTGGTGAAGACTTTTTCTTTGGGCTACAATGTCATTATTTTTCTGCTAATTTCAATTACAACAGTTCTTTTATTTTATGCACTGCAGACTATGTTGCCAAAGAGGGAAAAATTACTCTAGCATATTTCCACAGTAAACACAGATTATCATATACTTAATTCCCTCTCTAGTGAAAATAAGGGAGAGAAATCTATCAAGTACAGAGTTTAGGCCAATTGTATTTCTCCCATGTTAACTGCCTCAAATAACCACACCCAATCCAAAACTGATTATATCAAAAGCAATTAATTTTCAAATGCTCTTTTTAGACACCAAAAATAAAAAGATCAACATTCAAATTTACTTACTCTAATGTGCAGTTCAACAATTTGACTTGGGTCTAAAGGACTGACTAGAGGATGAAGTAAAGAAAACCTAACAAAGGAAAAACAAAAACCCAGAAAACCATCTTTATCCTCAAACACTCTGCCTATGAGATGCAGATGGGACATTTCTAACAGTCTTCTGGTCATTTCCTTCTGGGTATTGCACAGGCACCTGAAACCTAATTTGTCCAGAAAAAGGTTTTAATAGCTTATTATCAAAGCCACTCTTTCATATTCCCTCCAACCAGCAAACTACTTTATTTACTGGTTTCAAAATACACCCAGTCACTGAATTTGGCAAATTAAGCCATCAGTAACAACTCCTTTCTTTTACCTCTCACTTCCAGTTTAAACACAGCCAAGAGATTTTTATTTTAACTTTTTCCTGACATTGCAACAAATATGTTCAAATTTGTAAACTGTTACCAAAAAACTGAAATAAAACATTGGTATATGTCTGAAAATAAGAGAATAAAAATTATCCACCACATATAGTTGATTAATTCAAATGCTGAGATTATGTAAAATCTTTCCAGTTTAAATGGATGAGAATATGCAAGTGGCAGCCTTCTCTACTGACTTCTATAGAAGTTTTTCAAGCAGATAAATTTAAGAATGATAAAGTAACACACAGTGGAGAAGAAAATTTTAATGTCTAAGTCAGTTTTTTAACTCATGATCAACTGATTGTCAGAAATATTGAGACAACTATATTAAGAAAAGTAGAAAAAAATTTTAAAATTTCAGGAGTGGTAGTTCCTATGAAAGCTATTGCCAGCTTCATTAAGTAGTAATTGTTTACTAATAAGAATTGGACATTAAGCTATTTCAAAATAGTTTTAAGTAATCATATATAGACCATCATTTAAGTTAAGGGTTTTTTCCTGAGCTAATTATAATACCTGAATAAGAAATTTCAAAACTTATTTTTCATACCAAACTTAGCTATCCTGAAAAAAGATATAAATGTTTCAAAAGAAACAAGAGATACTTTATTAATTTAAAAACACTTTGATAAAGATTTAAAATAGAAATACCATATAATCCAATAGATTCCACTACTGGGTATTTACCCAAAGAAAGTGAAAACACTATGTCAAAGATATGTGCACACATATGTCTACTGTACCATTATTTAAAATAACCAAGATACGGAAGCAACCTAAGTGTCGACCAATAGATGAATGGGCAAAGAAGATGTGATATATACATATGAATATTACTCAGCCATAAAAAAGGAATGAGATCTTGCCATTTGCTATACCATGGATGGGTCTAGAGGATATAATGCTCAGTGAAATAAATCAGAGAAAGGCAAATATTATATGATTTTACTTACATGTGGAAATTAAAAAACAAAACAAATGAATAAACAAACAAAAACCAGGAACAGAACCATAAAAACAGAGAACTGATGGTTGCCGGGGGGCAGGTGCAGATAGGAATGGGCAAAATGGGTAAGGGGAATGGGAGGTACAGGTTTCCATTTATGGAATGAATAAGTCAAGGGGATGAAAGGTACGGCAAAAAGTATATAGTCAATAGTATTGTAATAGCATTGTATGGTCTATGGTGAGCATAGCATAAAGTACAGAGTTTTGCAATCTCTATGTTGTTCACCTAAACTACTGTGACAATGTATAACAACTATATTTTAATAAAAAAGCAAAAATAAACCTTTGATAAATATCTTTTAAATATAATGAGCAAACCATTTTGATTATCTAGCTCTTTAATAAGCTGAAGAAACTCAATTTGATAATACAGTCATAATGTACCAAGCTTATAAATGCAGATAAATTGTCATTAATTAAACTGATCCTTAGAGTTAAGATTAGTCATGCAAGTAAAATAAATTTAACTGCTCTGAAATTTTAAGAGATCAGCACAAAGGTATGAACTTAAACTTAAAAAAAAAAGGTACCAAAAATATCTCAGAATATTACAAGATACATTATTTTTTCACTGAACAATGAAAAAATGAACTGACTGATGAACAGAGTCCATCACCTCCCTCCAAAAGGAACACTTACTCTCTGATTCAACTTGAAAAACAAAACTTCCTATTTCTATTTAAGTCTGAATCAGTTTATTTGAAGAGTATCCTGAGAAAGCAAAATAAGCTTAAAAACATTAGCAATTATCATGACTTATTTGTGTGAACCAGAATTTCCTAGGCATAATGTAATAAAAATAAAATATAGAAATAAAGTGAATGTTGAGGCTGACAAAAAATAGTAACTTCCAAGTATAACTAATTTTAATTTCTCACTATACTCATTGACTGACTTTATTGAAAAATACTGTTAAGTTTGAAATTATAGGATAGATGTGCACTAATTATAAGCTAATTTTACTTGTTAGAGTTCTACAAAATATGTTTAAAAAAGGGTTCTCTAAAAATTAGAAAGTTTGAAATCTACTAACAGATTCCAAACTCCTAATCATGGCATAAGCTATTTAGCCCTAACTAGTTTTCAGCTTATTTTCTCACAAGGAACATTTCTTTTTTCCATCAATACTAAATGCTATGTATTGCTAGAACATGCATGATTTTATGCCTTTATATATGCTCTCATCTCAACCAGAAATGCCCTTATCCCACTTCTCCTGGCAATTTTTTTTCTTTTAATAGACAGAATATAATGTTGCTTGCTCCATAAAGCCATCTTGAGAGACTCAAGACAGAATTAACTTTCTCTTCTTCACTCTATTATAATATTATCACGTTATTCTATTTATCTATTTAAATTTATTGTCTCCCTAAATGCCAGAAAATCCTTTAAATGCAATGATTCAAGTTATATTCATTCTTGGATTTTTTTTTCCTGTTCTTAACATAGACCCTAAAGCTGGAATACTGAAAAATAAACAGAAAAAATTACATACAAGTAAAAGAACAAAAGGAAACAATCAAACTCAATAAGTTTAGTCCCTAAAAATTAATCATTGAACAAGAATAGAATGGTACTATCTTCCAGTCATTATATTCAAAGTGTGTTTATTTTAAGAAAGTGTTTTATTCAAAGTGTGGTCTACAAACTATTTACCAGGCTCTGATGAGATAAATATAAAAATTAGAATTAAGCATTTGGAAACTTTATTTGACAGAGATTTTCATGTTTGTTGAATCTTTTAGAATCTTTTAAATTTCCTTTTTCTAATAACTTACTTTATTATATTTTTGAAAGATGAATAAGACCTTGACTCTTAAAAAAAAAAAACCTTGACTCTTTTTCAATGAGAATTTTCTTTTCAAGGAAGAATATGATGTATACATAAATTGTAATATGTATAACTATTCATATTTCTCAAAGTTCACATCATCATCTTTGACACTTTAAAACTTATCTATTGATAGAATTATAACTGTGCCTGGAAATGCTAATGCATAACTAGTATTTCTTTCTAAAGTTATTTATATGAAAACTAGATTTAACTTAAAATCAGGGCTTGTTTCTTTCACTGCTCATTAGACCCAAAGGCATCTCTGACTGACTCTATACAGCTGTCTGCCTGACCTGCAGTATCTCAAAACCCCAGTAAAAACAGAATGTTTTTATATAAAAACAGAATGATTTTATATAAAAACAGAATGATTATACAATTTTTTTCAGAAACTCTTCTTTCAGTACTTTCAAGATTATTTTATTAGTCTTTACTAATAAAGATTAATTTATTTTCTCAACCCTCTACATTAGGAGTTGGCAATTGTTTCCTGTAAAAGACCAGATAATTAAATATTTTAAGGTTTGTAAGCTATATGGTCTACTGTCACAGCTACTCAGCCTTTGTAGCAAGAAAGCAGCTACAGACAATATATAAACGAGTGGGCATGGGTCTGTTCCAATAAAATTTTATTTAGGAAAACTGGCAGTAGGTTTTCAATATGGCCCAAGGACTGTAACTTGCTGATGCTTCTTCTATATCATAGGTATAACTTTAAAACCAATCATTAGAAGCCTATCGTAGTAATATTAAAAAACTGCTGCCATTCTTGATGTAGTGTTCCATGATTCATTGTTTGTGTATATGATGTGCTATATGGTGACTAACATAGCACAATAAAAAAAATAAAATGATAAAATGAAGCAGAAAAAAATATTTGACAAAACTTCAAAAAAATTGCCATTCGTTTGCATTTATCATCAGCTTTTAAAATTTTAAAGACTGACAGATTCACCAACAATCAAGTTGATAAAAGAAAATACTATTTTTCAAGAAAATCAAAGTAAGTATATTGAAAAAATTTTTGTGCTTTGTCTTTAATGGTGTATGTCTAAGGAAGCTATAAACTTTTCAAACTAAGATAACAACACTCCCACTGGCTATAGAAAACAAAAGGACAGATTTATTTACACTAGTTGCCACAACCACTACAGCAAACAGCATATAAGCAAAAATCTCCACAGAAAAACCCTTTTAAAATGAACTACAAACCTGGTGCAAATAGTTATAATATCACGGAAAAAAACTAACTACAATAAAATTCAGAGTTATGATTCTTTTTGTTCAACCCACATCTATGGAGTAACTTCAAAATCCTGATATCTTGTCTAACTTTTTTTTTTTTTAAACAAACCTGGAATGTAGATTTATTTCATCTTTAGAGTTCAAAGTTGGCCTTCTCCAGCATGTAATCACTCTTTCCTTTAGGGGGTAAGATACAAAGCTGATCAGAAGTCACTCTAAAACTGGAGTCAAACCCTAATCATCTCTTTTCCAATTAGTTTAGTATTCCCAGTGAAATATATAGTTCTATGAACAATTCTCTTTATCATTCTAGAACTCCTTTCCCCGGAACATAAATTGCTAAATGCTTCCGTTTCCAAGGAAGTCTCTTAATGTTAGATTCCAAATGTCTTAATATAAATGTTCTTTTTACTTTACTTCTGATTACCCAGACTTAAAGTCCTAAAATTACTCTTTATCACTTTTCATACTGCTTGAAAATTCAATCACAAAGTTTATAATTATTTTTGGATTTCTTTTATACCCTTGCCACTCACTATCTTTCCATAAACAGAACATGCTGATACTGTCTATTTTTTCCTGTTAAAAATGCTTTAATGCTTTTATATGTTTCTACTAGAAGTCTTCCATAAATACTGATTTTACTTCTCAAATGTTTTATGTATAAAATACAGCGTGCTTAAAAAGACAATTTAACCACTGTATAATAGTAATAAAATATGTTAAAAGATGTTAAAGAATAAGGCAAATGCTTTAAAATAGTAAAAACGGAATTTTCATTTAAAATTACAATTTCCATAAAGATTACATAAAAAGATTCTTACAGAGAAATTTAACAGAAGTGGAAAATAAACCCACGAAAGAGACAAATGCTGTAAGGAAAAACTAAAATGCATTTACTAGGGGCAGAGAAGGAAATCAGAAACTGGAAGGATTATCCTTACTGATAAAGCAGCTGTTATTACTGAAGTCCAAGATAATATAAAAAATAATCCGTAAACCATACTCACATAAAGTTAAGGAAAGATCCAGATTGGGCCTAAATGAGGGAGAATATCGGAAGTGAGAAACCAAGTTAGAAGTTGTCTAGATAGTATTCTACAGAGTGAATTTCTGATTGGCTTACCTAGGCAACAAAGCAAGTTGCCAGTGTTACTACTTAGATCAGTTATTCTACCACTGGAGGGAGTCTGGTCACATATCGTTTGATGTGACTTACACTCTAATAACTTCATCTTCTCTGGAAATGAATTAGAAAACCCCTACCAAGAATATGAATTGGTTTAACATAATCTGATGACTTTAAAGCTTTTTGTTTGTTTCTTTTAGTTTTTCTTTTATTTTTGTTGTGTTCCATACTCACTAAGTAAAAATTTACAGCATCTCTACAGTCCTATCTGGGTCAAAGAAATGAATCCAGAGGTCACATGTGCTGGTACACATCTATTCTTGGGAAAAAAAATCATAAAGAAAAAAATGTTAAATCAAGAACAGAAGGTTCTTGATACAAATACCTACCCAAAACAGATATCAAGGTCACAAGGCACATGAAATGCAGCAAACAGCAGGTTTGAAGTAGAAGCTGAAAAAAGCTTTTAGAATTAAGGCTGACAAGGATATTACTGATGGACAGATAAATATAAGTAAAGGATAGAGTACTGTAATTGTGGTTTTAAAGTTAACTATTTTTTTAAATTCATAATACAGTTTCCACTGTCTACTCATGAAGTTGAAGTGACATTAAAAGGATTTATTAAGTACACAAAACACAACTGAAATGAAAAAACAAAGAACTAAACATTGGACAAAAAAAAAAACAGTAGTTGAGCTCAAGATATTATGTGGAGAATAATAGTCCATTAACAATAATAATTGTTATAAATAGTCCATTTACAATAATAACCATTTTGTGTCAAGAATTATAAGAAATGATAGAAAATACTCCATGTAATTATTTTAAAAATCCTACAGGATTGACATTATTATGCCCACTTTATATAAGAAAGCTTAAAACTAAAGACAGGTTAAGTAATTTGCTTAATGTAATTTATCCATCAAGAGTCAATAGTCTGTTAGAAGTGTCTGTCTGATTCTAAAATGCTATTGCCACTATCATATGAATGTCAGTGAGACGGAGCAATGACTACCTTGTGTTCTTGTACTATTAAAGGTAACAGTTATGGGTAGTCTTCCTAGATGTCTGCTTCAGAAAATGTCATTAAGGATTATCTAATACAGCACTGTGCTAACTAGTAAGCATTCCTATGTTATATTTCCAAAGTCAAAATTTGTTTAATTCATATGTCAATAAGCATAAAAAGTCATAACTGATTTATAATTTAAGTAGATATGGTAAAATAAAAATTAAAAGGAATTTATCTTTTTTTTAAATACGTAAAAAAGAGAAAACCTTTTTTTCTTTTTCTTCATAAAACTACTGTTAGACATAAAGACACGGAAATCTGTCAGATCTCTATGCAATTTCCTTAAAATGTATTCCCTTGCTGAATAACATCATAAACTCCATAAACCGTATCTAGGCAGTCATAAAATAATCATGGAAATAATACTTATTAAACGTAGGAAGCCTTGGGGTGGATTTAAGTGCTATACAACAAATTAATTTTGTATTTTCTTCCTTGCTATTATAACAAGAGTGCAGAGGACTTGGATGCAAATGTAAAACAACATATACGTAAATCTTTCCCTTTCAGCAAGGAAAGCTTCGAGATACAGGCTTCGAAATCTCTCTCTCTCTCTCCCTATATATATGATTTTAAGAAAAATGAAGAGAAGTAATGTAGAATGCTGTGTGTGGGATTGGGTACTGTTCTGTCTTGTCACAAGTTATTTACAGTCTGAAGTATCTATGTGAAGAAACAAACTGGAAATGGATTCCCACATTATCAATGCTTCCCAATGAGCAATTAATTATTTTTTTCCTTCAACTTCCTTGGAAAATGTACAGTTAAAATAGATCATATATGCAACTTGAGGATACTTCAGCACAGCAAAGATGGAGGAACAGAAACACTCTCCTACTTGAAAAGAGATTATAGAAAGTACTACATCTACAGCACATATTCAGAGGTTTCCTTGTAGAAGTCTATCCAGAATCCTCATTTTGAACTACGAGTGACATGTATGGTCTCTGCCTAGAGACCATATACTAGCAACTAAAGCACACATGCCCAGGATAAAAGTACACATGAATTAACATGTGTGTAGAAGAACCCTCCTGATTAATTAAAAAATCCAATTATATGACCACTTGGATTCTATTCCAAATTCTTCCAACTGTCAAATATTTGGAGAAACTATTAAAAAAGAAAACATTGTGAATTATTGCTAATTATGTAAATGGATTAATTTATAAGAAAATAACAAGTGAAAGAAAAAACATACAAAAGTCAAGGAAACATAAGAAAGGCATATGGTTTACCAGCAGCTATAACTCTTAATTGATGGAATATATAAAACATTATAAAATGAAAAACATCTTTAAGTGGAGAGAGTAAAAGGAAACATTTATTTAACAATAGTATTATATTTCCCATTCTATCTACTTCCAAGAAATTTGTGCTCATTTTTTTCCAACACCAGATTAATAGTAGAATACAGTAAAAAGCAAACAAAATAAATGTATTTCTATGACCATAAAATTATGAAAATTTAGCACTTTTTATATACCGGAGCATATAACAGATCTTCTGCCACATCTTAATCTATTATATATTTACAGATGGAAAATAATGAGACTGAGAGGAAGTGAAGGGAGTAAATAATATCTAGCTGAATATTTCTCAAAATAAGATTATGATAAATAAGGTCTGCTTGACAAATTTAATGCAACATTTTTAAATTGTTCTGCAAAAAAAAAACTATGTATTTTGAAACTGACATGTAGAGTCACAAAATAAAAAGTTAGACATTTAATAACATCTTTACACAAGCTATTCCTAATTTCTAATATTTTTAATAGAAGAGTTAGCTCTCTATTTGTTGATATATCTTATAAAATGAAATCCTATTAATCTATGTTGAATCATTAGAAGTCCACAAATAACTTATTTTCATGGAAACTGGTAAGTGCAAGTACCCCCCTATTAAATGTTACATAATCTGTTCACTTTCCAGGATTCATAATGTGAAATGAAACAACTAAAAAATATTACCAAAATAAAATAGCTACTACTCTACAAGAAGAGACCACACAAATGAAGCACTAGTTTTTGTTACTGTTAATTCTGTAAACTTCATAAAAAAGAAAAACAACTTTATTTCCCCTGGTATCTTTGAAAATGTGGTAAAAGCAATTTTCAGTATTAAGATTATGTTCTAAGGAGTAATAATGAATTGTAGTTATTTCCAATAACTACAGTAATAAGCTTTTGATAAATCACTGAAGTAAATGAAAATGAAACTACTTTTACTAGATTCTTGGTTTTCTGTCAAACCAATATAGGAAAATGAAAACATTTATAATGGTAACACCAGAAAAAGTCATCTCACAAAAGCATAAATTAAAACCCATAAAATTTCATATGTAGTGTATTAAAAATAATCTCTATAGTCTAATAATGCAAATTTATATATGGAATACCAAAATGATTACTTTTTTTAGATGCTATAAATATGTGTACCTATTACAATGGTGACCTAAGGATAAAGGAATTATAAATAGCTTTTGCAAGAGTAGTTATTTATCAATACTATACCTTTTCTTTTACAGTGGCTTTGGCTTCAAAGGTCAATTATTCTGTGTCCTAAATTTCTTAATAAACACAAATTCAGTGTTCAGTTAACCTAAACTATACTATACAGCAACACCTAATCAAGTTATTTAAATGACTTTAAAACAAGACCTCTGCTCCCTATGTGGATAACATACTGATAAATTTTATGACCTTATTGTGAGCACACTAGTATTTCTACATAACGTTGGCTAAAAAATATTTTTAAATCATCGTCTCTATACACTGTTAATCAATGATTACATTAATAGCCAAAAGTGTTCAAACTCATCTTGACAACAAGTAAATTGTTTTTCCTTTGTCAGATGTTCAATTTTACAATTATTTGGCCAACCAACTACTAATCAGAGACTCTTTTACAAATGAAGTTTTAACCTACATCACTGAAATAGTACTGACTCTTGAACTACTCCATATAACACAGAAGCACTACAAGCTGCCCATATTGCACACAGTACTAGCTTATCTCTTTAACGCTCAAACCTGTGTTCGATCACTTCCTTCTTTGGGAGACTGACAACTTTATCAATAGAATAAGCTATATAATATCAAGACACAATGGTGAGTACTCGCCACATATTCTGCACCACAGCAGATATATTAGGCCACTTCTTTACCGATTTTTGGCAGTTTCTGAATCACAACCCCAAACCACGAAGCTTGTGGCTGTCCTTGGTGCTGAAACGCACTCTTTCCCCACCCCACCCCACCCCCGAGCCCTTTCACTGAAAAACCGTCACCCCCACCCCATTTGAGAGCATAAAAAAACTAATGAATTTGGAGGGTCTAAAGAGGGAAGGTTTAGAAAAGGAAATGATAAGTTTCTGGGCTGAGAATGCTAACCAGCGTGCGCGGGTGGAGAGGGGAAAAAAGGGGTACTAAAAGCATCCGGAGGGCATTTCCCCTTCGGTTCGGGTAGACCCTGGAAACCCGGACTGCGGCACGATTGGAAACGCCTCGTCCCGGGCAGAAGCGGCAGGCGGGAACGGCGCCCTCGCCCGGGCAGCTCCTCTGAGCGGGACCAGGCTGGCGAGGACGCCAAGGGGCGCCGCGGCCAGAGACTAACGCGACTTTCCGCGCCAACGAGCGAGCCCTGGGGTCCTTTTGTTTCTAGCGTCTGAGGGGAGGGCGGATGAGCGGAGAGGAGCCCACCTGTATTTATTTGGAAGGGAGAACAACAAAAGACCCTGATGCCCGGGCGAGCAGGGTCGGCAGAGTAGGGGCGGCCGCGGGCTCGGCCCCTTTCCTCACAGCCCCCGTCGCTCTTACCGTCCCGGTCGCACAGCTGAATGGCCTCCAGGCTGAGGTTTTTGATCACCTCCTCACAAGGGCTGGTGGGGCTGTTGAGGGTATGATCCAGGCGCGGCACCTCCATTTTTCCAACTCCCTTCTCAAACCCGCCTGCTTCGTATCCAGGCTCTCTGGGAGCACGGGGCGGGAGAGAAGGGCGGGAAAGGGTAGGGAGTGGCTGAAGGAGGGGGAGGAGGCCTGGGAGTCGGCTCCGAGGGGCCTAGGCTGAGCCTCCGGGCTAGAGAGCCGAGGCCAAGGGGACGGCCGAGGCGGGAGCTGTGGGGAGTGTGAGGCTCGGAGAGACCGAGAGCGGACCCGACGCCAGAGCGGCAGGCGCGCGCTCCCAGCAGGGAGGGGACGCGTCGCGCGGGGAACGTGAGGGGAAAGGCCCGGCGCACGCACGCGCGCGAGAGGACGCGCCCACCTGCTGGCGCGCGGCGCTCCTCCTTCCCCGCCCTTCCACGCGCACGCGCCCCCTGCTGCCTTCGCGCCTCAGCCACCGCAACCCCAGCGCGGAGTGTCCGGTGGCGAGCGCCAGGAAACGGCCGGGCGGCTGGGGGTATGGTGTGCTGGCCTCGCCCTCTTTTCTGGTGAGGGTTGTTTGTTGTCCTTTCCCTCGTACCACGGTCAGTTGGAACCAGGTTGGCTCTGGGGAGTCTGCTCGGGGAGGTGAGAAGAAGCAGATTGGTTTTTATGAAGGACTGGAAAAATATGGGTCCAGATCCTTTGTATCCTTGTTCCGGAGCTCCTGGGCTGCCTTCCCCCTCAAGGTCTCAAGCTACTCCCCTCCAGGCCCCTGTTTGCTCTGCCAGGCATTTCTCAGAAACAGCTGCGTCTCTGTGAGAGATGAGTGGATTAACTGAGGAGTGTCAAGGTTTGGGGACAGAATTTTGGTTAGCCCAAAGGAGGGGCAAACATGGGAATTCAGAACTGCCAGGACTGTGAGGGAATGAGGAGATGCCAGCCTGCTGGAAAAGCAGCACCTATGCTTCGGACTGAGAACCATTCATCTTTCAGCCTTTGGTCAAGCTTGATCCAGCAATCCGTCCATCCTTTCTTCCTTTCTTTTCTTCCTTCCTTCCTACCTTTAACAAAAAAGTATTAAATGTTTACTCTGTGTGGGGCATTGTTTTGGGCTCCAGTGAAGGGGGCAGAGAACAGTACCTGAACTCATGGATATGAAAAGATCCTTTTTTAATGGAAAATATACTTTCTCAGCGTAACTTAAATTTGTCTGCCCATACTTTTTAATGGCACCTAATATTCTGCAATGCACTTAGTGGTGGTGAAAATGTTTTTAAAATAAAATAGATATAGGTCATAGCCTATTGACCTCTCTTGCCATTTGAGTCTTTGGAATAGTTTTTAGTCGTGTTGCTCTCTTAGAATCAAAAGAGTGCCTGCCCCAGTCTCTTCCTTTTCCTAGAGTATATGCTTGCTGGAAATTAAAGTTCCTTTTTATTGATTTTCCAATTTCAAACATAAATGTTATCCAATAAAGTAACAATTTACATACAGATTGCTATGTGCTACCCTTTCTAGTCACATCCTTCTAGCCATAACATGACTAAATCTAATTAAGCCTCATAAAACAGAACTACCAGCTTAAGGTAAAATAAGCCTGTGAGGAAACTTGGCACAACTGCAAGTTGATAAAAATCTGTGGAAGATAATTGGGTATCTTAAAGTAAATTATCCTCATTATCAACTTAGGTATTAATGATGGATCTCCTTCTTATAGTTTGAGAGAATTCTTGTGTCAAGGTAGGGGGTGTCCCCAAGGAAAGGATAAATTATTACTTGCCAAGAAATATGACAAGATGACACTTATTGGTGAATTTCCTATGTTCTAAAAACCTGGCTCTGGAGAAACAGAAATTGATATTGTCAGCTGAGCCACAGTAGTTTCATCTTTCAGAGTAGTATCACATTTACAAATTTCAAAAGAAACTCTGTAGATTACCAATTCATTGATTTACAGGGGAGAAATATGATTCATATATATAATTAAAGCTATAATTCACACAAATATTTTTGCTATGTCCTTGGACAATATGCTAGATGTTGGAAATTTTGTATTCAAATCTATTAGGAAACACAGACATTGAAAAAGGAAAATTATGATAAGTGTTATGAAAGAGGAATCATGGGAACTTGTGAAGCACACACAGGGGTTCTAACTTCTAACCTTTTCTGGTTAGTCAGGAAAGCCTTTTAAAAAATTATTTAAAAGGAACAGGAAATTATGGGAGGGCTCGAAAGGGGAAGTTAGCATGATCAGATTTGTAGGCCAGAATATTTATGTAATAGGCAAAAGGAATAATGTTTTAAAAAATATTAATGTGACTTTGGGTATAAGACCTATTCAATCCAAGGCATCTTTCTGCTAAGGATTTAGATTATTACATAATTAACTTAAGAGTTAGTATTTCACTTTTGATATTCAGCGTGGGATTTTTTAAAAAACACATTGTTAGGATTCAAATCAAGGCATTGTCAAAAGATAAAATATAGATTTGTTTATGGTTTAACATACCAAGGCTAGGCCTAGTGGTCAAAACAATCTATTTATCCCACAGTGAAGACAAGATATCCCAGTCCACAATAAAGGCTTAAGCCAGAGATTGGTATGAGGAAGATGATGGCTATGAGGTAGGTAAAGTAGAGAAAAATTCTATTCTTTTTGGTTCAGAGTAATGGAAAAGAGGTAGAAGAGCTAGGGAATAACAATGAGGAATGTTTTTACTCACTTGTACATTGAGGATGTGAGATGAGGGATTGCAGCTTTCAAAATATCCAGATAGGTATGAGAAAACTAAAGGGCAGAGAAATTTCTGCCCTAGTTCTTAGATCTTTGGGATGATATCACCTGGCCAGGCTGAGGGGGACCACATTCAAGTAACCTTGAACAAAGCATCATAGGCAGAGGAAGGGCAGGAATTTACTTTCCAGAACTGCTAAAAGTTCCTGTATACTCAGAAGGTACTTGAGTTGAGGTCTAGTCAGCCTGCTGTGAAACCTGATTCTAAAATGCAAGGTAATATTCTAGCAAAAACTGCAGAATGGACTTTCTATACTAGGGATGTCTAAACTATTAAAAAAAAAAAAGTAATAAGACTTGTCAGTCTTAGAGATCACTACCAGGCCCTGACCAAACTGAAAAAAAAAAATATAGACCCTAAGTTTCTCTAGCCACTACTTTCAAGTGAAAGGCCAGAAGCAATTAGGCATATAAGAGATGTCTCCACAGAAATCAGAGGAGGCAAAAGGCATTATTCAAATCCAGTGACACTTTGTCTCAGTGCTTCAAGGTAATGGAAGCTCTCCTGTCCTGATATTCCCAAATACCATGTGAAATAATATGTAGGGGAAAAGGTAAAAACCTGAAAGATTAAAGATCTTACCTAAAAAGATGGACTTTACTCTAAAAGGGTAAATAAAATACTGATTAAAATATTGATTGAAGGGCACCTGGGTGGCTCAGTGGGTTAAGCCTCTGCCTTCAGTTCAGGTCACGATATCAGGGTCCTGAGATCAAGCCCCACACTGGGCTCTCTGCTTAGCAGGGAGTCTACTTCCCCCCTCCCCTGCCTGCCTCTCTGCCTACTTGTGATCTCTGTCTGTCAAATAAATAAATAAAATCTTTAAAAAAAATTGATTGAATCTAGGTTCCTATATTAGACTAAAAATACATTTTTATTTTCCCCTTTATATTAGTGAGATTTCATAAAGATGACCAAATAAATTTTAGATAAAATGAAAATTCTAGGAGGAGGAGCAGGATGGTGGAGGAATAGGAGACCTAAATATCATCAAGTCCCAGGAGTTAAACTAAATAGTTATCAAACCATTCTGTACAGCCACAAACTCAACAGGAGAGAGAAGAAAGGAAAAC
This sequence comes from Taxidea taxus jeffersonii, assembly GCA_003697995.1. NCBI lineage: Eukaryota > Metazoa > Chordata > Mammalia > Carnivora > Mustelidae > Taxidea > Taxidea taxus. Next base: position 27,776 of record RCUC01152295.1, read on the forward strand.
AGCAATTCTAGGAACAGAAAACCAACCACTTTCTGGAAGGTAGGATGCATAGAGAAGTGAATCCAAGGCAACATTTGGGAAGATAGATCGTGGGGTGAAGGGCCATCTCCTGGCAAATGAGAAAGCAGCAGATTACAAAATTGGAACTTTTAGAAGTCTGCTGCTCTGAGGGATGTTGCTTCAGAGGCTAAGCGGTGGGTGGAGCCCTCATGGGGACAGTGTGGTCTCAGGACCTGTGGGGTCACAAAAAGACCAGGGGTGTCTGAGTGTGGCAGAGCTCCCAAGTATCAGAGCAGGGATGGAGCTGAGGAGTGGGTCTTAGCTCAGGAATACCTTAAATTATGATCCATGGTACAGTCGGGCCACTGCTCTTTGGGCAGTGACCAAACAAGCAACAGCTCTTCTTCATCTATTCTTATCTGGATAAAATAACAAGGTGGAAAAATTCACCATTAAAATTAAAAAAAAAGAGAGAGAGAGAGGCAGTACCAATAGCTAGGGACCTAAACAATAAGGACATTAGTAATACGTCAGAACTAGAGCTCAGAATGGCAATTATCAAGGTGCTAGCTGGCCTTGAAAAAAGCATGGAAGATATTAGAGAATCCCTTTCTGGAGAAATAGAATCCCTTTCTGGAGAAATAAAAGAACTAAAATCTAACCAAGTTGAAATGAAAAAAGTTATTAATGAGGTGCAATAAAAAATGGAGGCTCTTACTGTTATGATAAATGAGGCAGAAGAGAGAATTAGTGATATAGAAGACTAAATGATGGAGAATAAAGAAACTGAGCAAAAGAGAGACAAACAACTACTGGACCACAAGGGAAGAATTTGAAATATAAGTGATACCATTAGGTGAAATAATATTAGAGTAATTGGGATGCCAGAAAAAGAAAGAAAGAGGGGGCAGGAGGTATAATGGAGGAAATTGTAACAGAGAATTTCCCTAATATGGCAAAAGGAACAAGCATCAAAATCCAGGACACAGACAATCCCCCTCAAAATCAATAAAAATAGATCAACACCTCATCACATAATAGTAAAACTTACAAGTCTCAGTGACAAAGAGAAAATCCTGAAAGCAGCTCAGGACAAGAGGTCTGTAACCTACAACGGTAGAAATATTAGAATTACAGCAGACCTATACACAGACATGGCAGACCAGCAAGGATTGACATGATATATTTAGAGCACTAAATGACAAAAATATGCAGCCAAGAATACTATATCCAGTCAGCTTGTCATTGAAAAAAGAACAGAAAAAGAAAAAGAAGGAGAGATAAAAAGCTTCCAGGACAAAAAAAAAAAAAAAAAAAAATTTAAAACAAAAAAAAACCCACAAAGAAAAAAAAAAAAAAAAAAAAAATTTGCAAACACCAAACCAGCCATACAGGAAATATTGAATGGAGTCTTCTAAGCAAAGAGAGATCCTAAAAATAACAGACCAGAAAGGAAATGAGACAATATACAGTAAAAGTAACAGACAACACAGTGGAACTACATTCATATCTTTCAATAGTTACCCTGAATGTAAATGAGTGAAGTGGCCCAATCAAAAGACACAGGGTGCCAGGATGGATTGAAAAACAAATAAACAAACAAACAAAAAAGACCCATTGATATGCTGTCCACAGGAAATTCATTTTAGACCCAAAGTCACCTCCATTTTAAAGTGAGGGGGTGGAAAACAATTTACCATACCAATAGACCTCAAAAGAAAGCTGGGGTGGCAATCCTTATATCATATAAATTAGATTTTAGGCCAAAACCATAATAAGAGATGAGGAAGGACACTGTATCATACTTAAAGGGTCTGTCCAACAAGAACACCTATCAATTTTAAATATCTATGCTTCTAACATGGGACCAGCCAATTATATAAACCAATTAATAATTAATAAACCAATTAACAACAAAAAGAAACACATGAGCAATAATAAGTAATAGTAGGGGACTTTAACAACCCCCTCACTGAAATGGACAGATCATCTAAGCAAAAGATCAACAAGAATATAAAGGCTTTAAGTGGCACACTGGACCAGATGGACATCACACATATATTCAGAACATTCCACCCCAAACAACAGAATAGATATTCTTCTCTAATGCACATGGAACATTCTGCAGAATAGATCACATCCTGGGTCACAAATCAGGTCTCAACCAGTACCAAAAGACTGGGATCATTCCCTGGATATTTTCAGACCACAATGCTTTGAAACTAGAAATCAACCCAAGAAGAAAGTTGGAAAGAGCTCAAATACATGTAGGCCAAAGAGCATCCTACTAAAGAATGAATGGGTTGACCAGGAAATTAAAGAAGAATTAAAGAAATTCATGGAACCACATGAAAATGAAAACACAATGGTTCAAAATCTTTGTGACGTAAAAGGTGGTCCTCAGAAGAAAGTATATAGCAATACAAGCCTTTCTCAAGAAACAAGAAAGGTAAAAAAAACTAATCCCACACCTAAAGGAGCAAAGAAAGAAACAGCAAAGAAAGCCTAAACCCAGAAGGAGAAGACAAATAATAAAGATCAGAGGAGAAATCAATGAAATCGAAACCAAAAGAAGAATTTATACCTATCCTCTTGAAACTGTTCCAAAAAATAGAAATGGAAGGAAAACTTCCAAACTCATTTTATGAGGCTAGCATTACATTTGGTCCCAAAACCAGACAAAGATCCCATCAAAAAGGAGAACTACCAATAGACCAATATCTTTGATGAATATGAAGGCAAAAATTCTCACCAAAGTACTAGCCAATAGGATCCAACAGTACATTAAAATGATTATTCACCACAACCAAGTGAGATTTATTCCTGGGCTGCAAGTTTGGTTCAACATCCATAAATCAATCAATGTAATACAATACAATACATTAATAAAAGAAAGAACAAGAACCATATGATACTCTTAATAGATGCTGAAAAAGCATTTGACAAAGTACAGCATTCTTCCTTGATTAAACTCTTCACAGTGTAGGCATAGAGGGTGCATACCTTAATATCATCAAAGCCATCTATGAAAAACCCACAATGAATATCATTCGCAATGGGGAAAAACAGAGCTTTTCCCTGAAGCTTAGGAACATGGCAGAGCTGTCCCCTATCACCACTGCTATTTTGCACAGTACTAGTAATCCTAGCCTCAGCAATCAGACAATAAAAAGAAATAAAAGGCATCTGAATCAGCAAAGAAGTTAAACTCTCACTCTTTGCAGATGATATGATACTTTATGTGGAAAACCCAAAAGACTCCACTCCAAAACTGCAAGAACTCATACAAAAATTCAGTAACGTGTCAAGATATAAAATCAATGCACAGAAATCAGTTGCATTTTTATATACCAACAACAAGGCAGAAGAAAGAGAAATTAAAGAGTTGATCCCATTTATAATTGCACCCCAAACCATAAGATACCTAGGAATAAACCTAACCAAAGAGGTAAGGAATCTGTACTCAGAAAACTATAAAGTACTCATGAGATAAATTGAGGAAGACACAAAGAAATGGGAAAATGTTCCATGCTTATGGATTGGAAGGACAAATATTGTGAAAATGTCTATGCTATCTAAAGCAATCTACACATTTAATGCAATCCTTATCAAAATACCATCAACCTTTTTCAAAGAAATGGAACAAATAATCCTAAAATTTATATGGAACCAGAGAAGACCCTGAATAGCCAGAGGAATGTTGAAAAAGTAAACCAAAGTTGGCAGCATCACAACTCCAGACTTCAAGCTCTATTACAAAGCTGTAATCATCAAGACGGTATGGCAGTGGCACAAAAACAGACACATAGATCAGTGGAACAGAAAAGAGAGCCCAGAAATGGACCCTCAACTTTATGGTTAACTAATCTTCAACAAAGCAGGAAATGATGTCCAATGGCAAAAAGACAGACTTCAATAAATGGTGTTGGAAACACTGGACAGCCACATGCAGAAGAATGACACTGGACCATTTCCTTATATCACACACACAGATAGACTCAAAATGGATGAGGTACCTCAATGTGAGACAGGAATGTATCAAAATCCTTGAGGAGAAGACAGGCCCCAATCTCTTCGACCTCAGCTGCAGCAACTTCTTCCTAGAAACATCACCAAAGGCAAAGGAGGCAAGAGCAAAATGAACTATTGAGACTTCCTCAAAATCAAGAGTTTTTGCACAGCAAAGGAAAGAGTCACCAAACCAAGAGACAACCAATAGAGTGGGAGAAGATATTTGGAAATGACATCAGATAAAGAGCTAGTATCCAAAATCTATAAAGAACTTATCAAACTCAACACTCAAAGAACAAATAAATGAAGAAATGACCAGAAGACATGAACAGATATTTCTGCAAAGAAGACATCCAAATGACCAACAGACACATGAAAAAGTGCTCAACATCACCTGGCATCAGGGAAATACAAATCAAAACCACAGTGAGATACCACCTCATGCCAGTCATAATGGCTAAAATTAACAAGTGAGGAAAGGACAAATATTGGCAAGGGTTCAGGGAAAGGGGAACCCCCTACACTGTTGGTGCAAATGTAAGCTGGTACAACCACTCTGGAAAACAGTATGGAGGTTCCTCAAAAAGTTGAAAATAGAGCTACCCTATGACCCAGCAATCGCACTACTAGGTATTTGCCCTAAGCATACAAATGTAGTGATCTGAAAGGGCATGTGCACCCAAATGTTTATAGCAGCAATGTCCATAGTAGTCAAACTATGTAAAAAGCCTAGATGTCCATCAACAGATGAATAGATATAGATGTGATATATATCTATATATCTCTATAGATATGTCTATATCTATCTATATCTATGTAGATATATAGATATAGATATGTATATAAGTGGAGTACTATTTAGCCATTTAAAAAACCCTGAAATCTTGCCATGTGCAATGACATGAATGGAACTAGAGGGTATTATGCTAAGCTAAATAGTGAATCAGAGAAAGACAATTATCATATGATCTCTCTGATATGAGGAATTTGAGAGATAGGGCGGGAGCTTGTGGGGGGTAGGGAGGGGGAAAAATGAAACAAGATGGGATCGGGAGGGAGACAAACCATAAGAGACTCTTAATGTCACAAAGCAAACTGAAGGTTGCTGGGAGGTAGAGGGGAGGGATAGGGTGGCTGGGTTATGGACATTGGGGAGGGTATGTACTATGGTGAGTGCTCTGAAATGTGTAAGCCTGGTGATTCACAGACCTGTACCCCTGTGGCAAATAATACATTGTATGTTAACACACACAAAAAAAGAAAATTCTACTTTTTTGCATCTAAACTGTAGTTTGAGTAATTGGAATCCTCACATACTGACATCATTTGTCAGTTTGAGGTGGCCACTGTTATAGCCCAAATCCTACCATTCAAGGTTCAACTCAAATGGTACATACTCTATAAAGATTATTCCTTATGCCAAAAATCTTTTTGTTTTATTTCCATGGGGCTTTTATCTACAGACATAATCACACCATGATTTACAATTATTAGTATATATGAAGAACCAATCTCAAATTTGAAAAGGACCTTAAATATATCTTAATGCAATCCTGTACCCAAGTTGAAGCTCCTGACAAGAAGTTGTCTATCTCTTAATATATAGTAAATTAAATCCTCATGAAGTAATCTTACTCATTCTGAACCTAAATATGCCTCCTATGAGGTCAATATAGGGGCCTTCATTTTCTCTTCTGTGAGTCATACACTATAATGATAATCCTTCTTTCTTCTGCTGCCCATTCATATTCAATTTTCTGACTAAATATTCATAGTTCTTCCAAATAATTCTCATATGATCCCTCTTCTGGATAGATCTAATGTTTTCTAAGAGTCTGTCAGTGAACACACTTATGATGTGGAGTGATATTAAGAATATAAAGGGAAACAAGCAGTCTATCACCATCTTTGCTCTATGTGCCAGACATCTTATAACGCAGCCCAGGAGCACATTAGCTTTTCCGACAGAGATATCAATCTCCTTACACATGTAAAGCAGATCTTGCTATCATGTAAAACCTATACTTCTTCCCTGAACTGTTCTTATTTCCCCTGTGATGTAAATTTCAAGCACATTTTACAATATTTGCACAGAGAAGATAGTACAATTTGCTGAATTATTTGATTGAACTTCAGTACTTTGAATGTGTTTAATTATATTGCTTCAACTGCCTAGAATTTTATCAGATCCAAAGAAAAACTAGGTTACAAAGTCCTTTCAATAAGCTTGCAAGTGCAGAGGTTGTTCTTATATAACCTATAGTCTTAGGCACAACCCTGGCTTTTATTGCTAGGCAGAAGGCAAAGAGTGAGAACCAAAACCATAGGCAGAAGCAAACTAAAACTAAAACTAATAATAATAATAATAATAATAATAATAATAATTTTAAAAATGTCTAGTAAATGAAGGAGTGTTTTGTTTTGTTTTGTTTTTCCTCTCTTCTTATGATGTCATCATGACTTTTCCTAAGCCCTTATAAATGGTAGAGGAAAAGAAAACTCATGATTGACAAAGTTGAAAGCAACTCATATACTCTGAATTCTTTATCCTGAGTCAAGGTGACTTGTGTCTGGACTTGTGAAAATCCAATGACATAATGCATAGGCAAGTGCTGTATGAACTCTAAGGCATCTCACAGAGAATAGTGTTATTATGGAACACTAAGAACAACGTTAAGAAAGTACATCTGGTCAATTTTACAGTACAAATTTCTAGAAATAGTTTAATACCTATTTAAAAACATTAAGAACTTCCATATTTAGAATAGTTTTATAGTTTATTATGTTGAGGCCCTTATAAATTATGTCACATTATGTATGCTTTTGGTTCTATCTTATGGTGGATTTTTGCCAAGCCCATAAGCAAATACTCAATATTGAATCTCTCCCCAGTATTTGATTTCCACATTTCTATTTCTACGGTGAGAGATGATAGAGAACCATGATGAGTTGGTCCAAAATTTATGCTATTAAAATTAAACTTGCTTGACAATTTAACTATCACAGAATGTTTCTCATTGAAACCCCCAGTTTTTCTCTTACTTTCAAAAGATGATCTCTGTTTTTCCTGGAAAAAAAAAAGAAAAACAATAAAAGCAGAATGAGGTTTCTCATTTGTCCTTATCTTTAGCTCAGTAGGTCCTTTAAAAATTGCTACTTTTCTTTTCCTCATCTGTACTTTCCACTCAGTGCCTGTAGAATGCAAAATAGAGTTGTTAGCTTCTTATTTTTACCTCCTTCAGCTGCTTCAGTCTTTTTCTTTCCACTCCTTTTTATCTTTAAACATTGCCAAATCTTCTTGATTTTAAACAATTATTTTACCTGATGGGGCACCTGGGCAGCTCAGTTGTTAGGTGTCTGCCTTCGGATTGGGTCCTGGGATAGAGCCCCGCATGGAGCTCCCTGCTCCACGGGGAGCCTGCTTCTCCCTCTCCCATTCCCTCTGCTGGGCTCCCTCTCTCACTGTATCTCTCTCTGTCAAATAAATAGATAAAATCTTTTAAAAAAATTATCTTACTTGAACCAGTAACTATCTTAACTTCTTAATATTCTAAGGTAGGTTGAGAAGCCCATTATAAATTGTGCAGTGCTCTAAACCTGTTATTCATTGTTTCCATTTCCTTTTAATCTCCTACAATTTATCATTTGTCTCCAGGACTCTGATTCTTACTCCTCAAATGTCGTCATTGGATTTGGTGAGATTTTTCACATCACCAATATACAAGCCTTTTATCATCTGCATCCTCTTTGATATTTCAGCAGTTTATTTCTGCTGAACTTCTGAGGCACTGAACTCTACTAGATCTCTTCCTACATGTGTGGTTAATGTTTATCAGCTCTAGCTTCTAAGCTGCCCTCTTGAGTGTAGGTGTTCATTAAAGTTCAACCCCTGACATTATGTTCTTCCCTGTTTAAAGCTATTTCCTCTGATAATGCATGCATTTCCATGAATTTAAATGTCTTTTTAATGTTTAAATTCTCACCTTTATCAGCAAATCCCTATTTCAAGTCCCCAAATATAAATATAAGTCATTACCCACCTCCCCCTAATGAACATTTTTATTTGCATTCCAATAACCACTTCTAATTAATCAATTCATCCCAAAAACTGGTTGCCTTTTTAAATTTTCCCCCATTATAGTGACTGGCGGCAGTATCCTTTTAGTCATCCAGTCACCCTACTTTCTGATTTTTTCTTTTTCTCTTTAAATCTCTTTTCTTTTCTCTTTAAATCTCTTTAAACTATCCTCAAAACAATTAAAATTTTGCAATGTTTTGTGGACATTTTTCACCCTGAGTTATAGGTACAACTACTATATTTAGGTTTTCATCATTTTAACCAGATTATTGAAATTACCATGTACATAGTCTTCCTATCTCGTTTCTTTAAGCTGTGACTAAGATCAAACCACTAAAACATTTTGTTAATTAGAGCTTGCTCAGTAAATTACGATGGCTACCTATTTTTGTTCTATAGTTACTGGTGAGCTACTGAAGCTTTTTAAGCAGGTATTTGACAATTGTAAAGTAGTGTTATGTGATTAATCTTCCCATTTTCATAGGATGAATGGAATGGAGGAAGACAGGAGTTTAAGAAATTATTATAGTGCAGGCAAGAAATTATAATACAGACTAGACCAGTAGAATTGGGAGTGGAAAAGAAACAATGGATTTGAGAGAATGAAGTTACACTACTGTGTTTCTGAGGTTATTTAAAATGACAAAAAAGAACTCTTTTAATATTTTGATATATTTTTTTTAAGATTTTATTTATTTATTAGACAGACAGAGATCACAAATAGGCAGAGAGGCAGGCAGAGAGAGAGGAGGAAGCAGGCTCTCCACGGAGCAGAGAGCCCGATGCGGGGCTCGATCCCAGGACTCTGGGATCATGACCTGAGCCGAAGGCAGAGGCTTTAACCCACTGAGCCACCCAGACGCCCCAATATTTTGATATTTTAAAAAATTGATTTGTTCACTCATAGTACTAATGGTTATATACTAAAAATATTAATACTATAGTACAGCATTGCACGGCATAGGAAACATGAAAAATTCACAGCATACACTTTTTCCATGTTTAAAAGCCATAAGAGACTCTTAACCATAGGAAACAAACTCAGGCTTGCTGGAGCAAAAGAGGGTAGGGGGAGGGGATAACTGTATGATGTGCATTAAGGAAAGCACGTGATATAATGAATCCTGTGTGTTGTATGCAACTGATGAATAACTGAACTCTACCTCTGAAATGAATGATACGCTATGTTAATTAATTGAATTTAAATATATATTTTTAGAAAACCTAATAGTTATTTTCCAATGATATGCAAGTAGATTAACCTAAGGACTAAAGCAACATCTAATCTTTATATTTGTGAGTAAAAAAACCTCAACTAAAATGGCTCCCAGAATAGCATGTCTTGGAATATCTTCTGCTGTCACTAGTCAAAATTTAAAAGGACTTGGTATTAGGGGAAAGAAATATTAGGAAGGATGGAGAAGAAAGAATTTCTCCATAGATTAAGCCTCTTTCATTGACAGCCTTTCTTCCCTTCTCTGGTCCTTCCTCTTCTATTCACCATGCATTACAGTAGAGTATTTTCAGAATGTATTCAAGTACATAACCATTCCTAACTCCATGTCAGGGAATCTTGAAAATAAATTATATATGGTGAGGGGTTATAGGTATAGCTGACAACCACAATCAGTTTGCCACAAGTCCCAGGTTATTCTTGACTTCACAGATACATTTTTCTAGTTTTGAGTTTTTTGCAGGCTCAAAACAAATTCACTTATATCTTTACATTATTGGCAAATAAGGTCTCTAGTCTACTCCCCCTGGGCACAGCTCAAAACTGCTCTCCTGAAACCCTGATCTTATTAGTGCCCCCTTAAGTCTATCCACAGAAACTTCCTGTTGGATCATTTTTCTAGGATTTTTATCTCAGCAGATTTAGAGTTGTGACTTTTATAATGATTAATACATTTTGGTTTCTAAAAATTCTTTCTAAGCTTAAAGAAATACCTATAGGATTTCTAAAAGTCCTCTAATTTTTCTGAACATCTAAGTTTCTCTCAAATTTACTATAACATCAGTGATGTTATAATAGCTCACATGTGCCATACCTTCATTAGTATGATAAGGAGGCCTAATTTAACAACCACATCTTACCTTGAGACTTTCTCTGTAATATTTGTGTGAATAAAACTACCACACTGCATTAAATTGGAGTTTAGCTCTCCTGACTCCATCCAAATTAAGCCCACCCCAAGATCCATAATGAGAAAAACTTCAGAGTGGGGAGAAGCTTATTAAAGTGATTACTTAGTTGATAACATCCACTGAATGATGATTCAATGCTATTTATATATGTAGGTATGTATGTAACTGGTACAAATTACTGAGTGGTTATTAGGCTTTCTGTGATGATACAAAGAGAGACACTGTCCATGCCAACATCTCTCCCTAGCCCCAAGTTATTGCTTTTATCCTAGAATGCAGGTAAATAGGGTTGTTTCTGTTTAACTAATTATAGCAAAAGAGAAGGCATCATAAAAATTAGCACATAGCTATTCACAGATGGGGCTTCAACTAGAAATAGTGAGGGCCACAAGATAATTCTAGCCATACCTTGGAGATATTGCAGGTGTGGTTCCAGACCACCACAATGAAGGGGATATTGCAATAAGGCAAATCAAATTATTTTTTTTGGTTTTGCAATGCATGAAAATGTTATGTTTCTGCTATACTATGGTATATTAAGTGTGCAATAGTGTTATGTCTAAAAAATGTACACTGCCTTACTTAAAAAGTTCTTATTGCTCAAATATGCTAACCATAATCTAAGCTTTTATTGAGTCATAATCTTTTCATTGGTGGAGGGTCTTGCTTCAGTGTTGACAGCTACTGACTAAGGAGGGTAGTGGTTGCTGAATGTTAGGATGGTTGTGGCAATTTCCTAAAATAAGCAACAGTGAAATTTCCCACATAGATTGATTCTTCCTTTCACAAGCCATTTTTTCTATAGTGTGCATTGTTTGATAACATTTTATCCATAGTAGAACTTATTCCAAAATTGGAGTCAATACCCTCAAATCCTGCAGCTACTTTATCAACTAAATGTATGTAATATTCTAAATCTTTTGTTGTCATTTCAATAATTTTCACAGCATCTTCACCAGTAGATTCCATCTAAAGAAGACACTTTCTTTGCTCATCCATAAAAGCAACTCCTTACCCATTAAAGTTTCATCATGAAATTGCAGCCATTTACTCCCATTTTCAGGACCTATTTCTAGTTTGGTTTTCTTTTTTGTTTGTTTTTTTTTTCCACCACATTTGTAGTTATTTTCTCCACTGAAGTGTTGAACCCCTTAAAGTCACCCATGAGAGATGAAATCAATTTCTTCAAAATCCTCTTAGTGTTGATATTTTGACCTCTTCTCATGTATCACAAATGTTCTTAATGGTATCTAGAATGGTGAATCCTTTCCAGAATGTTTTCCATTGACCTTGTCCAGATCTGTCTAAGGAATCACTGTGTATGAGCTATAGCATTACAAAATATATTTCTTTCTTTCTTTTTTTTTGTGTGGTGAAACAGGGATTTATTTCACTGAGGCCAACACCAGGAAGACAGCTGCTGCCTCCAAAGTGCTGAACACAGGCCGACACTCATATACAAAATGTATTTCTTAAATAATAAGACTTGAAAGTTGTAATTACTCCTTGATCCTTGGGCTGCAAAATGGGTGTTGTGTTAGCAGTAATAAGAGCAACATTAATCAATATCATTGTCCATCTCCATTAGAGCTCTTGGATGACCAGATACGTTATCAATGAGCAGTAGTATTTTGAAAGGAATTTTTTTTTTCCTGGGCAGTAGGTCTCAAGAGTGGGCTTAGGGAGCGCCTGGATGGCTCAGTGGGTTAAAGCCTCTGCCTTTGGTTCAGGTCATGATCCCAGGGTCCTGGGATCGAGCCTCGTGTCAGGCTCTCCGCCCAGCAGGGAGCCTGCTTCCTCCTCTCTCTTCCTGCTTCTCTGCCTACTTGTGATCTCTGTCAAATAAATAAATAAAATCTTTAAAAAAATTATTTTTAAAAAATGTGGGCTTAGAATATTCAGTGAACCATGCTATAAACAGATGTGTTGTCATCCAGTCTTTGTTGTTCTATTTATAGAGATAGGCAGAGGAGATTTAACAAAATTCTTAAGGACCCTGGGTTTTCAGAATGGTAAGTGAACATTGGCTTCAACTTCAAGTCACAAGTTGTGTTAGCTTCTAAAAAGAAAGTCAGCCTGTCTTTTGAATCTTCGAAGTCTAGCATTGACTTCTCCACTCTTTATCTATGAAAGTCCTTGATGACATCCTCTTCCAATGGAAGACTGTTTCATCTACATTGAAAATCTGTTGTTTAGTGTAGCCACCTTCATGAATTATCTTAGCTAGTTCTTCTGGATAACTTTTTACAATTTCTACATCAGCACTCGTTTTTTCACCCTAAACTTTTATGTAATGGAGACAACTTAATTTCTCAAACCTTGTGAACCAACCTCTGCTAGCATCAGACTCTCCTTCTGTTGCTCCCTCACCTCTCTCAACCTTCACAGAATTAAAGGCAGTTAGGCCCCTGTTCTGGATTAGCTTCTGATTTAAGGGAATGTTGTGGCTGTTTTCATCTTATATCCAGACCACTCAAATTTTCTCCTTATCAGCAATAAGGCTGTTTCACTTTCTTATCATTCATGTGTTCACTGGAATAGCACTTTCAATTTCCTTCAAGAACTTTTCTTTGCATTTATATCTTGGCTAACTGTGGCACAAAAGGCCTAGTTTTTGGCCTATCTCAACTTTTTTTTTTTAAGATTTTATTGGTTAATTTGACAGAGAGAGATCACAAGTAGGCAGAGAGGCAGGCAGAGAGAGAGAGAGGCGGAAGCAGGCTCTCTGCCAAGCTGAGAGCCCGATGTGGGACTTTATCCCAGGACCCTGAGATCATGACCTGAGCCAAAGGCAGAGGGTTAACCCACTGAGCCACCCAGGCACCCCGGGCCTATCTCAACTTTTGACATGCCTTCTTTACTAAGCTTAATCATAACTAGCTTTTGATTTAAAAGGAGAGATGTTCAATGCTTCCTTTCACTTGAACACTTAGAGATAATTGTAGGGTTATTAAGTGACCAATTTTAATCTGTCTGTGTCTCAGGGAATAGGAGGTCCTAAGGAGAGGAAGAGAATGGGGGGAATGGCCAATCTGTGAAGCAATCAGAACACACATTTATCCACTAAGTTTGCCTTCCTATATAGGCACTATTTGTGGCACTCCAAAATAATTACAATAGTAATATCAAAGACCACTGATCACAGGTGACTGTAAAAATATAATGATAATGAAAAAGTTTGAAATACTGTGGGAATTATCAAAATGGGACACAGAGACATGAAGTGAGCAAATGCTGTTGGAAAAAGTTGCTGATAGAGTTGCTTAAGGCAGGGTTCCCAAAAGCCTTCAATTTGTAAAAACTGTAATATCTGCCAAGAACTTTAAAATGAGGTAGGACTATATCACCTACTGTTCTTCCTAATAAAAATGTCATCATTAAGACACATAAATGAGACTTTTTGTTGTTGCAGTATATGTTCACGTTCATTGTATAATATTCATAAAGTTGTTAAATACTTCAAAAATGGAAAGATTTATTTTTACTACTGCTTTTCCTGTGTTTGAAACTTCTCCACAAAAATTAAACCAAGTTGTATGTGAATCTGTCTAGCAACTACAAATCTATTTCCTCTTGAGGTAGCCTGTTCTATCTACAGAGAGCTCCAGAGTCAATATTATATGGAATCTAAAATTTTCTCCCACTGTTATCTTGGAGACACAGAGAACAGTTAATTCTTCTTCCCATGACAGCCAAATATAAATGATTCAAAATATTGTATCTCTCCTGATTCATCTTTTCTCCAGTCTACCTCTTCCCAAATACCACAGCTTGCCTCAAAAGGATGAATCCTTGTTTTCCTCTGAATATTGGCTAAAAGTATATATTTCCCTCTTAAAATATAATATCCAGAACTGATTTGGGTGTTCTGATCACAATAGAGTAACTCATTTGAATTGTTTAATTATAAATAAGTACTTTTATATAAATTTTCAGCTCATTCATATTAAAAATGTTCTTTGATTATTTGACAGTGTATGGCTATTCATATTTGTAAAGTCCTTCACAGTAACTTTCATTTATTATTCTTCATGACAACCTTCTTGAAGTTTTGTATTTCTAAGCTGAAAGAAATGCCTACAGTTCTCATTTTTACAAACCACAGATGATATTAAAGCTAATTATGCATAACATCAAAATGGAATAACTACTGCAGTGTAGCTACATTTTATGTAGTCTCTTGATTACTCTATGGTCCTTAAGACTTTTAAATTAGGGTATGTCACGAAGCTTGATAATAAGGTTTTCTATTTATGATAAGTTTCATATAACCATAAAGTATCTGTGGATTCACACATTTTATGGGCTAGATCATGGGCTAAATTTCCGTGGTGTGGAAGGTGTTGACAGTTCATGAAATGCAATAAAGAAGCCTTATTTCATATATTCACAGAGCAAACCTTACAGGCTTATATAGATTTATCTGGTGATGCCATAATGATAAAGAAGATTATTTATTTGGTCTCTCATGTAACACTTCTTTTATTACAGCCTATCCTACATTGCATTTAATTTTTCCTCCACAAAAATGCTGTTCATCTAAAATAGTGGTTTGACTGTTTAGGATATCACAAAACTATAGAATAAAGTACCCTTAATCAAACATAGGGAGGGGCTCCTAGGTGGTTCAGTCAGTTAACATCCAGCTTTTGATTTCAGCTCAGGTTATGATCTCAGGTTCCTGGAATCAACTCCTGTGTTGGGCTCCATGCACAGTGGGGAGTCTGCTTCAGATTCTCTTGCTCCTTCTCCCTTCCCCCTTCCCAACCCAGAGCACATGCACTCTCTCTCTCAAATAAATAAGTAAATAATAAATCTTCAAACATAGCCAGAGACTGACTATGTGTACGGAGATATTACATAGACAGTAAGCCTACAGAAAATACCCTAATACTCCAAGATACAAGATCGATACAAATACCAAGTTAAATTTGAAACTATCATCTGACAAAATTCAGCTTTTAAGACAGACTAGGCACAATTAGTTTCATTCTTGCCATACTTTATATTTTGTTGCATTGGTTTCTTCTACATATAATTTCATTGTCTTACATCAATCATTCTTTCTAGATTTTTAATTTTTTTCCTTTTAAAAAACATAATGATAGCCAAATGTCCTTATGAAATGGGGGGTGGAGGAAAAGAGGACAAAAAGTATCATATCTCAGTATAATTATTATAGGTTCTCATTAGTCAGCTCCTCTATTTCTCTCTCTCAAGGGTGTCTTTGCATGTGACCCCAAAACACCATTTGCCTCAAGAAATATATCAGTGTGTGTTTAAACTGATTTGTCTGGTGTCACATGAAAAAAGTATCTAATTTTTAAATACTTTAAAAATATTTTCTGAATGTCTTACTTAACCATGGTAAAGTTTCTTAAAACCAGTTCATAATGACTTTGTCCCATGTCTTCATAAGAGGCTGTGAATCTATCATAGTAGATGGCATGAATGATACTGGTCTCAACTTCTGACGGATGACCAGCAAAATCCAAAGTGGTCAAAACCTATAATTTTCTTTTTCTACTACTTCAGTATGATGTGAGGTCTGCTCAATGGCTGGAGACTACTATCTTCTCAGGAGTAAATTTAATCTCCAAATAAAGTCTTATGCTTGTCTCTTCCCTAATCTGTGTAAAACTTTTTATTTCCATGTAGTCCCAATAGTTGATTTTTTAATTTTCTTTTCCTTGCCTGAATAAGCATATCTGCAAAAATCTTGCTAAGGCCACTGTCAAAAAAATTACTGCCTATGTTTTCTTCCAGGAGTTTTTTGGCTTTAGGTCTCACATTTATGCTTTTAATCTATTTGGAGTTTATTTTTTATTATTTTTATTTATTTATTTATTTACTTGGCACAGAGATAGAGATCACAGGTAGGTAGAGAGGCAGGCAGAGAGAAAGGGAGAAGCAGGTTCCCCAATGAGCAGAGAGCCTGACATGGGGCTCGATCCCAGGACCCCTGAGATCACGACCTGAGCCAAAGGCAGAGGCTTAACCCACTGAGCCACGCAGGTGCCCCTGGAGTTTATTTTTGTGTATAGTGTAATAAAAGTCCAGGTTTATTTATTTTTTATTTTTTTTAAAGATTTTATTTATTTATTTGACAGAGAGAGATCACAAGTAGGCAGAGAGGCAAGCAGAGAGAGAGGAAGGGAAGCAGGCTCCCTGTTGAGCAGAGAGGCCGATGTGGGGCTCGATCCCAGGACCCTGGGATCATGACCTGAGCTGAAGGCAGAGGCTTTAACCCGCTGAGCCACCCAGGTGCCCCCAGGTTTATTTTATTGTATGTAGCTTTTGTGTTTTCCTAGCACCATTTACTGAATATTCTTTCTTTTCTTCATTGTATATTCTTGTCTCCTTTGTCACAAATTGACTGTTTAAGTGTGGGGTTGCTTCTCAGCTTTCTATTCTGTTCTGTTGATCTATATCTATGTTTGTGCCAATACCATACTGTTTTGATTACTATGGCTTTGTAGTATATAATGAAATCTGGAATTGTGGTAATTCCAACCTTTTTCTTCTTTCTCAAAATTGTTTTGGTTGTACTGGGTCTTTTATGGTTCCATACAAATTTTAGTATTATTTGTTTTAGTTCTGTGGGAAATGGTGTTGGTATTTTGATAGAGATTACATTGAATCTGTAGGTTGTTTTGCATAGTATGGACATTTTGACAATATTGATTCTTCCAATCAATGAGCATGGAATATTTTTCCACTTGTTTGTATTATCTTCAACTTCTTTCATCAGTGTTTTATAGTTTTCAGAATGCAGGTCTTATACCTCTTTGATTAAGTTTATTTCTAGGTATTTTATTCTTTTTGGTGCAGTTATAAATGGAATTACTTTCCAAATTTCTCTTTTTGCTTGTTACTAGTCTATAGAAATGCAATGGGGGGGGGTGCTGGGTGGCTCAGTTGGTTGAATATCTGACTCTTGGCTTGAGCTTAGGTTATGATCTCAGGATCATGAGATTGAGTCTTGCATCAGGCTCCATGCTCAGTGGGGAGGCTGCTTGAGAATTCTCTTTCTCTCCTTCTCTCACTGACCCTCCCTTACTTATTTTCTCTCTCTTTCTCTCAAAAAAATCCTTAGGAAAAGGAGATGCAACTGATTTCTGTGTATTAATTTTGTATCCTACAACCTTACTGAATTCATTTATTCTAATAATTTTTTGGTGGAGTTTTTAGGGTTTCTATGTATAGTATCATGCCATCTGCAAATAGAGACAGTTTAACTTCTTTACCAATTTTGATGCCTTTTATTTCTTTTTCTTCTCTGACTGCTATGCCTAGGACTTCCAGTAATATGCTGAATAAAAATAGTAAGAGCAGAAATCCTTGTTTGTTTCCAATCTTAGAGAAAAAGCTTCCAGTTTTTCAATATTGACTATAATGTTGTATACTGGGGTATATATATATTGTGGGAAAAACTGTGGGTTTTTCATATATTGTCTCTAATATATTACAGTATATTTCCTCTAAACCCATTTTGTTGAGAGTTTTATCATGAATGGACATTAAATTTTGTCAAATGCTTTTCTTGCATCTATTGAGATGATCATATGATTTTTATGTGTTATGAAATTTTGATATGGGAGTATTGATTCATCCTTGCATTCCCAAAATAAACCCTACTTTATCATGGCAAATGATCTTTTTAATGTGTTGTTGAATTTGGTTTGCTAATATTTTATCAAGGATTTTCACATCTATATTCATTAGGGATATTGCCCTATAATTTTCTTTTTTTAGTAATGTCTTTGTCTGGTTTTGGTATCAGGGCAATGCTGGCCTTGTGAAATGTATTTGGAAGATTTTCTTCCTTTTCTTTTCTAATTTTTGGATTAGTTTGAGGAGAATAAGTATTAACTCTTCTTTCTGTCTTCGGTAGAATTCAACTGTGGATCTGTCTTGTCCTGGACTTTGTTCATTGGGAGTTTTTTGATTACTAATTCAATTTCATTACTAGTATTTGGTCTGTTTAAATTTTCTAATTCTTTCTGATTTATTTTTCTTTTTAAAATTAACTAATTAATTAATTAACTTTTTATTGTGTTATGTTAGTCACCATACAGTACACCATTAGTTTTTGATGTAGTGTTCCATGATTCACCATTTGGGCATAACACCCATGAAATCCATGCCCTCCTTAATACCCATCACCAGGTTTTCTCATCCCCTACCCCCCTCCCTTCTGAAACCTTCTGTTTGTTTCCTGGAGTCCATAGTCTCTCATGGTTCATCTCCCACTCTGATTTCTCCCCTTCATTTCTCCCTTCATTCTCCTAATCTCCTCTATGCTTTTCCCTATAGCTATTCCTTATACACAGCATATGTATTCCATATGTTCCTTATGTTCCACAAATAAGTGAAACCATATTATAATTGACTTTCTCTGTTTGGCTTATTTCACTTAGCATACTATCATCCAGTCCCATCCATGTTGATGCAAAAGCTGGGTATTCAACCTTTCTGATGGCTGAGTAATATTCCATTGTGCATATGGACCACATCTTCTTTATCCATTCATCTGTTGAAGGGCATCTTAGCTCTTTCCACATTTTGGCTATTGTGGACATTGCTGCTATGAACATTGGGGTGCATATGACCTCTGATTTGGTTTTGGAAGACTGTGTATTTCTAGGAATTTGTCTATTTCTTCTAGGTTGTCTGATTTCTTGGCATATAAATTTTTGTAGTAGCCACATTATCCTTTGTATTTCTGTGGTGTCAGTTGTTACTTTTGTTTCTGATTTTATTTGAGTTCTTTCTCTCTGTTTTTGTTTTTGATGAGTCTGGCTAAAGGCTTATCAATTTTGTTATCTTTTCAAAGAACTAGCTGTTGACATTGATCTCTATTGTTTTTTAGTCTATATTTCATTTATTTCTGCTCTGATTTTTGTTATTTCCTTACTTCTGCTGACCTTGGACTTTTTTCTTTTTATAGTTCCTTTGAGTATAAGATCAGATTATTTATTTCAGTCATTCCTTGTTTCTTGAGGTAGGCCTGTATCTAGAGTTTCCCTCTAGAACTACTCTTGCTGTGTCCCAAGGATTTGGGGCCATTGTATTTTTATTTGTCTCCATGCACTTTTTGAATTTTTCTTTCATTTCTTCATTGGCTCATTGGTTATTTAGTATTATATTGTTTAGCCTCTACATGTTTGTGTCATAAGTTTTCATTTTTAAATTAAAATTGAAGTTCTATAATTTCCTAATGATATATTTCATGAAATAATGTATTTCATATTAAAAGTATCTGAGACCATTTAATCTTCAATAAGTATAAATATTGGTTATATTTCTCTTAATTAAAATACATGAATAAATTTTTATTCTGTAAAATACATAAATATACATAAGGATATATATTTATATTAATTAAGAGTATAGCAGTTTCCATGTTTATAACCTTAATCATTTTCTTCTCTACCTGTGTCTTCAAATACTGCCTAGAGAAATAAACTGGATCTGCTTTACAGATGCTGCTAATATTGCCACAGCTCATGGTTTCCCAAAGAGATTTGTAAAAACATCATTAGTCTTATACCTATTTTGCTCTATATAGAAGCACTGTATGATAAAATCATTTTATAGAATATAACTTTTCAATTGCCAATTTTTACCTCAGTGGATTTTTCACTGAGATATGTATGTTTTTGTACATGTGAGATTCCCAGTGATCTATTCCATATAATTAAGTTCCATGCTTCCAAAATATAAATGGTTTTTACATCTCCACTTAATACATTATAAAATTATAAAGTCACCTTTTATAGTAATTCATATTCCACTGCCAGGACTTTTCTTATCTTTTTTCTTATGTCTTCTGGGACTTTGTCAGGCATATACTAACAATAGATAATAATTCACACTTTCTTATGGACTTCAGAATGAAGTTACAGTTATTAAAAGATAAAAACACAGGTATTCTAATACATCTAAGTTTTTTTCCTAGTTAAAAGATACCTAAAACGAAGACCATTATTAAGAATACTTAGGACTATGGTATGTCCTATAATTTCAGGGATGTAGAATTATAAGTGATACAGATATCACATGTTTTCTTTTATATGGTCTTATTACACACCTCTGTGTAGATTAATATACGTGGTCTTCAAAGCTGAAATGTCTGAGATTCCTTTCTTCACCCTGAAACTGAGTTGCTGGTGCCTTACTCAGACTATAACTTTAAACTCCTAAAGTGTACTGATATAACAAATGAAACAAATCCTTGAAAATAAAGGAACATCTTAAATAATAACAACTGATATGATTAAATTTTTTGAGTTAACTAATTTTTAAAAACCGACTTGAATGAAAATGATTTGAGTATTATATATCAATAGCACACATTTTTCAAGAATTTATAGGCACTGTTCTGAGTACTATATGTGTATTCATTTTTTAATACTCATAATGCCCTATGAGGTGGATACTATTTTTTTAATAATTTTTAAATTTTAAATTTTTAAATTTTTAAATTTTTAAATATAATGTAACCCACCACCCTCTCCCAACACCCCTCCCCCCAACCCCCCTCAGTTTGTTTTATGACATTAAGAGTCTCTTTTGGTTTGTCTCCCTCCTGATCCCATCTTGTTTCGTTTATTCTTTTCCTACCCCCTTAACCCCCACCCCCGTTGCATCTCCACTTCCTCATATCAGGGAGATCATATGATAGTTGTCTTTCTCCGATTGACTTATTTTGCTAAGCATAACACCCTCTAGTTCCATCCATGTCGTTGCAAATGGCAAGATTTCATTTCTTTTGATGGCTGCATAGTTTTCCATTAGATATATATACCACATCTTCTTGAGGTGGATACTATTTTTATCCACATTTTATAGATGAAGAAAATTACCATAGAAAGGTTAAATACTTGTTCAAAGTCACAGAGCTTAAATTTGAACTGAAACGGTTTGGATTCAGGCATAGTCTTTACCTTTACATTCTATGAAAAAGGAAAGAAAGAGAGAGTACATATGTTTATGTACTCAAATTCAGTGTTTTCACTTTTTAATAAGAAAGAAACATTGGGAACAGTATCACAAATTACTATTATATTTAGAATTTTCCCAGAATAAGAAGAATTACTTCATATGTTCCTTACCTACTGAGGAAAGCAAAACACCAATCCATAGTTATTTTCAACTGTTTTTAGTATTATATAATTTCTTAAATCATGGCCTGTTGGCACCTTTTCTGCTTTTCTGTTTGATGGACAGTGCTGGGATACCAGAGACTTGAGGAATGGCTAAAAAGGTACAAAGATTTGCATTTTCTGCATTCTCAGCTTCATCAGTTGCAGTTTGTGAAACACTTTTACTTGTATCTGAAATAAAATGAATTTTTATTTTATTTCTCATGAAAAAGACACACCTGTGCTCAAATCTTTTGAGTGATAAAAGGAGCTCCACATATGATCTGTGATCCTAGGTCAGTCTAAATTACAGCTTGAACTTTCTACAAAAATTCATAGATTCTGTAACCTGATGCTGCCCCTGGGATTATCTACAGCAGATTTGCTGAAAACACAAAATGAATGAATTAAAATACCCTTAAAATTAGCAAATTGAAATCTTTAGACTCATAAGTAATTTCCTTGATGATGTTTACTTAATTACTATTCTTACTGTACTTACTCAGGAAATGATGAGCCATCTATCTTTAGAACCATTAATTTTAGGCTATTTGCATACATAGAAGGTAACTAAGGAAAGAAAACAAAATAGGAACCTGATCATAATGCTTATATTGTTCCTTTGATGTAAAGTAGAAATGGAACTTGATCACATAAGCACTTGAAATTTTCTGTGCCTAAGAGAAGCATTAGATTGAAAGATTTGAGATACATATAATGGTGTGCTGTTAAACTGACTCTACAAACCCCTGATTTGTAGTGTTTGATTATTTTGTGGCATAAATACTCCCACTATGTGCTGATTTCAAGCTAATGGTTTAAAATCTGGTTCACAAAATTCCTGAAAGTTTACTAATCAGTGCTTACACACAACTTAATGTATCCTATGATTTACCTAGTCCCAATGGCAACGACTATAGCAGAATAATTGTATTATGGTTCCAATACTTCACCTTTTACCATGTAACCTTGCAGTCCTCCCACTGATATTCTGGACCCAGTCAAGTGACTTGCTTTGAGCAATAAGATGTTAACAGATATGACATAAGCAGATGGTTGAAAAAAGAATCTTATATTTCCACTCTTTCTCTTGAACTTCTGCCATTTCCACTAGAGCATATTCAGGCAAGCAGAGCCAAATTGCTTCTGTCGTTGTAACTAATACCATCCTAAACCAGTTGACAGCCACCCAATTCCAAGACATGCAAGTCAGCTTAGCCAGGATCAGAAACTTGTTTACCTGATCCACTGCTGAGTACAGATGCATGAACAAGCCCAGCCCAAGTAAGTAGAACCACATGGGCATGTGAGATAAATACATTTTTTTATAAAATGTATTCATTGGGCTTTTCTGGTTGTATGTTATGTAGGATTATTTTGCCATTAGATAACTGATACAATGATTATTTACTATTATTGGGAAACTTTAGTTAGGATAAAGGAAATTTATACAAGAGGCAATGTGCTTTGTAAAAGAGATCAACATACCCTAGGTTTGAATCTGAGATCTACTACTTATAGGTAGATGGCCCTTAGAAATGTATTGAACCTCTCTCTATCTAAGTTTCCTCGTTTTTAAATTATGGATAACTAGCCTTGCAAGGTTATTATGAAAATTAAATATACAATTACTTGTATGTATGTGTATCAGTGATTAAAAGCATGAATCTGGAATCTTACTGTCTGATGTTGAGTCTCAGTGTCACCATTTTGATATTTCAAAGCACTTAGAATTACATCATTTTCACTTACAGCACACATTGTAAGAGCTACCTATGCTAGAATTTGATACATGAAATAGAGCACCTGGAACACAGTAAGTATTCATTAAATGACAAATATCATTTAACATAACTATTTGTTTAATAAGGAAAAATTAGTTTGATATTCTAGCAAAAGTAGTTATAATAATTAGTTATTTTTTAATATTTATTTATTTATTTATTTGAGAGAGAGAGAGAGAGAGAGAGAACACAAACTGGGGGCTGCCAGGGGGAACAGAGGGAGAAGCTGATCAGGGAGCCCCTCAGTGGGCCTGATCACAGGATCAGGAGACCACAACTTCAGTCAAAGGCAGACACTTAACCAACTGTTATTAAAATTATTAAAAATTAAATTTTATTAAATATTATTAAAAATTAAAACCCCAGTTTTAATTTTAACAGAAATTATCTAGGAGGGAAGTAAAATGGTCAAGCAAGGTGAAGGCAATGTTTGTATGAGTCTCTTTGATTTCTAGGAAACAGTCCCATCAAATTAGTCCTCTAACAGTTTTAAAGGAGAAAATTTCAACTTGGAATCCATAAGCATTAATTTAGTGAAACTATTTAAATTGCTGACAGGGATAGCAGGTGTTTACTTTCTTATCTAGCATATCTGTACAAGCTAGCTTTCCTAAGAGAGAAACTGAGGGAATCAAAGAAGCCCTGTCAACACACTGGCTTATATGTCAGGATAAAGCCTTCTTAAATAATATGAAAAAAAATTCATAAGGCACTTCAGAAAGAAAAAAAGATTCAAAGAATTAAAAGGAAATCAAAACTAATGCCCAGAGGTTAACATTATATAGAACCTGCCACAAAACAGAAAGATCTGAAATTCAGTATAGTTAATTGTGAATTTGTACATTCTTTTTTTTTTTAAGATCTGTTTGTTTATTTATTTGGCAGAGAGAGACACACAGAGAGAACACAAGCAAGGGGAGTGGGAGAGGGAGAAACAGGCTTCCCGTTGAGCAGGGAGCCCAGTGACGCTGGGATCATGACCAGAGCCGAAGGCAGTCACTTAATAGACTGAGCCACCCAGGCGCCCCTGAATTTGTACATTCTTAAGATGACTTGACTTTCCTTGGTTTACCAACCAAGGAGGAGGGCCTGGGCAATAGCAGGTGTTTGGAATCATGTTATTACTTCTTGGAGGAAGAGAAAAATAGGGTCTTTTGTAGCACCCTAATGAGAAGGAGTGTGGTAGGCATGTATAGGCTCAAATTGAATTGTCATTTGGAATATGTGCTCCCTTTCTGGAATAAGCATCTAAGATGCATCGGCAAGCCTGCCAAAATACATGAAACCTACCAACTGCTCTCTGTAGATACAGATTTACTTAAGAGGATTGAGGGAGCCAGAAGACACCTGGAACATAGTTTTAGTGACTTGCAGGTTTGAAGAGGGAAAGTAGAAGACTACAGAGGACATAGATGGATTTACATCTCAAGTTGAAGGTTGTGACTATGGAACAAAAATCAGAATGCAAAAGTTAAAAACTGCCTATGCAGATGCTATTGGAAAATAGTTTTATTTCATTTATGATGGTTTGTTATGCTGCAATGATGGATTCTCAAAAGCATGGAATAATAATCAGTAAAAGGTTAGGAAAAGCATGTATGAAAAAGATTTAATCTGATTAAGAAAGATCAAATTTGAGGAAGAAAATTTATGAATAAAAAGCTACAAAGTCAGATACTTTGAAAATATTTAAAAAATCATATTGCATGTCTATTAATTTCTTTTAAGATTTTATTTATTTATTTAAGAGAGAGAGCAGAGCATGAGAGAGAGAGAGAGCACAGGAACAGGAGGGAGGGGCAAAGGGAGAGGGTAGAAGAGGCAGAGGTTGAGGGAGAAGCAGGCTTCCCATTGGGAAGGAAGCTCAGCAAAGGGCTCTGTTCCAGGACCCTGGGGTCATGACCTGAGCCAAAGGCAGAAGCTGTACCAACTGAGCCACCTAGGCACCCCTATTGCAAGTAGAAGAATATATCCTGTTCATAAGAAATAGTTCTAATAGTAGAATGGAACAGTGCATGTCAAAAAGAAGCTACTGAGGTCGAAGAGGTTGCTGCCTGTGTTCTCCTCAAGGATTTTGATGGATTCCTTTCTCACATTGAGATCCTTCATCCATTTTGAGTCTATTTTCGTGTGTGGTGTAAGGAAATGGTCCAATTTCATTTTTCTGCATGTGGCTGTCCAATTTTCCCAACACCATTTGTTGAAGAGGCTATCTTTTTTCCATTGGATGTTCTTTCCTGCTTTGTCGAAGATTAGTTGACCATAGAGTTGAGGGTCTATTTCTGGACTCTCTATTCTGTTCCATTGATCTATGCGTCTGTTTTTGTGCCAGTACCATACTGTCTTAATGATGACAGCTTTGTAGTAGAGCTTGAAGTCGGGAATTGTGATGCCACCAACTTTGGTTTTCTTTTTCAATATTCCTTTGGCTATTCGAGGTCTTTTCTGGTTCCATATAAATTTTAGGATTATTTGTTCCATTTCTTTGAAAAAATTGGATGGAATTTTGATAGGCATTGCATTAAATGTGTAGATAGCTTTAGGTAGCATAGACATGGATGGAACTAGAGCGTATTATGCTTAGCGAAATAAGTCAACTGGAGAAAGACAACTACCACATGATCTCCCTGATATGAGGAAGTGGAGATGCAACGGGGGTGGGAGTTAAGGTGGTAGGAAAAGTAAAAATGAAAGAAGATGGGATCCGGAGGGAGAAAAACCAAAAGAGACTCTTAATGTCATAAAACAAACTGAGGGGGGTGGGGGGAAGAGGGGTTGGGTGAGGGTGGTGGGGTTACATCATATGTTTAAATAAAGCTTAAATAAAGTAAAAAAAAAAAAAGAAGAAGCTACTGAAGATATATACTTAAGTAACTTTGCTCAATCTATGCCCTGAAAGCTATCAATGAATTAAATGGGGGGAGAGTCTTTTAAATAATGTTAGTACCCATTTGTTGTATGAGATTCTACTGAAACTCTATCTTTATGATTTTTATTTTTCAGTGGAGTTCTGCTAAATTATATCCAGCTCGCCTATGATGTTTGAATAAAAGTCAATTTTAACATTTAATTCTTGATTTTATAGTGTTTAATAAAACTCTTTTAAAAATTACAACACCCAGGGCACCTGGGTGACTCAGTGGTTAAGTGTCTGCCTTTGGCTCAGGTCATGATGCCAGGGTCCTGGGATCAAGCCCCACATCATGCTTTTCCTTCTCCCACTCCCCCTACATGTGTTCCCTCTCTTGCTGTGCCCTCTCTCTGGCAAATAAATAAGTAAAATCTTTATAAAAAATTACAACACCCTTAGTCATTAATTTATCATAAAATTTAAATCACATGAGTTTAACAAATTATGATATTAGTAAATTATATAGCAATGCTCACAATATTTATAAATGAAAAGAATAGCCAAAGAAATTGCATATACGCTTTTATATTACAAATATCTGCCTATTCATGGTTATAGTTATAGTATAACTTGGGGTGACACATAATAAAATGTTCATAGTGGTTGGATTAAACATGGGCTTAATGCCTTTTTGTAGTTTTCAAATTTCTGCAAAATATGTTACTTTTAAAATTCTGAAAGTCCTTTAAAATATTAAATAATTATAATCTGTAATTGAACTTCACCTCTAGTTATTGTGCAGAGTATATGTCATACAAAACAAAAAGAAACTTCCAGATTTATATTTCTGTACTTCTTTTATCCTCACATTTATTATTTTATTTATTCTTTTTGTTACACATATTTTGCAAATAACTGCAAATCTACTTCAAAAAATGTAAGATGTAAGTAAATGACTAAAAATTTCACTTTTTAACAAATCTATACATTTTAAAATGAAAACTCAGAAAAGACCATGGATAGACAACAAAAGACCAAACAAATTTGTCATTATAAGAAAATAAGTATAGGGGTAAACACTGTTATGGGTTGAATTGTGTCCCCCCCAATTCATATATTAAAACCCTAACCCCTCATTCCTCAGAATGTGACCTTATTTGAAAATAGGGTCTCTACAGATAAAGTCGAGTTCATTAGAATGTGACTGGTGTCCTTGAAATGTTATCTCCACCACTTACTAGCTATGTAAGCTGTGAAAGTCATGTTACCTCACTAAATCTCATTGTTCCTCACCTATAGAGAAGGGGTAATGTGTATTTCTTGGGGTTCTTGTGTGGTGCAGTTGGTTAAGTGTCCAACTCAGTTTTGGCTTAGGTCCTGATCTCAGCGTCCTGGGATTGAGCGACGCTTTGGGCTCTGCATTCAGTGAAGAGTCTGCTTGAGATTCTCTCCCCCTCCCACTTGTGCTTGCTCTCCCTCTCTAAAATAAATAAATCTTTTAAAAGTGTGTCTTCCTTAAGTTTGCTTGTAAATTATAAGCAACGACATACAAATACACTCATGCACACATATATGTGTGTACATGCACACACATATAAAAGGCTTAGCAAAAATAGGTGCTCAGTAAATGGCAGTTGTTATTACTGCTATAAGATAATAAATGAACAAAAAGGATTTGTCTATCAGGGAGAAAAAGAAACAGAAAAATACTGAAAGGACATACCTTCTATCCCTAATGATATGTAGTTGCCAAATGAGCACTTACTCTGTGCCAGGTACTATTCTCAGAACTAATACTTATCAATTTATTTAATCCTGACACTACTTGGAAGTAGATATTATTTTGATTCCCATTTTACAAATGACAAAACACTCACAAATCAGTTATTTGCTCACGTCCACACAGATGATAAGTACAAGAGCCAGGATTCAAAGCCAGGCTGTCTAACTCTAGTGTTCATGGTTTTCAATACTACGCTCACACTGTCTCTTAGAATCACGGGTGTGTTTTCAGTTAGTTACTTAATCTGTGATGGTGAATCTATATTTCTTTTCCAGTGATTATAGAATTTTTAAACACTGAGTTGTTTCAGTTAAAACAATTCTGGAAAATAGTCTTCTACCACACATTGAATGTTCTTGACCAGGAGAAAATTCTTAATAAATATTTTTGCCTTCTCAGTGATTGATTAGGATATAGAATTTGTTTTTGGACTCCAGAGTAACACATCTTGGTGATATGTTTTACCTGGACATACCTAGGACCTTTGGCTAGGTCATGATCCCAGGGTCCTGGGATCAAGCCCCACATCCCCACATTAAGTAAGTTAGTTCCTTAATATCAGGCCTAGGAAACTTAGTTGACTTTTATTTTTTGACATTATGGTCTGAAAGTCATCTAAACATTTTTTTTAGTGGCAATGGAATGCTTTAGTTTACAACTCAAAAGAGCTGTTTATTAAATTTTCAAGAATTTTGCAACCTGGTTATTATTAAAAATTAAATTATATAGACACGTTAATAAATTATATATGAACAAATTTTATAAATACTCAAAACACACTATTGTACTACATTTTACTATTACTTGTGTTCTTGATGTTATTGACATCTATTTCATCTGTGTGGTAAATGCTGTGAAACAGTGTGTTTTTACAAATCTATTTAAACTCTATTCAGTGAGGTCAAGTTCGCAGCTTGAAACTGGTCATAGTGGAAACATTTTTTCCACACAAATCAGTAAACTCATGCTACAAATCAAGGATCCCTTGCTCCCTCACAGCTGGTTGTTAAACCTTTATCCCATATCACCAGAAAGCTAACAGACTATATAGTTCTACCCACTGTGAATCCTATACCCTAATAATGTCACTTGAAATGCCATTTGCAGGATTTCAAAAATGCAGTTAAAACACGATTTGCCAGTAGTTGGTATTTTTAGGGATTCACATTGCTTAATGAGGGTTTTTGTGCTATCTCAGCGATTTCAGGTATATCATTAAATTGCTCATTTTGTTTTCTTCCAAGTCCAGAGAGATTATGTTTCCTCTTGTTCAGGGAAACTAATCAACTTCCATTTTTTACTTCCCTAAACCTTTGCCATTCCTACGTTTTGAAATTTAACTTTTTAAAATTAGCTCTTTATATTAATTCATAAAAATCCTTTTTGATCACTGAGCTCATTTCTTCTCCCCTCAATTATATTTTGGACCATGCCTGCTGGAACCTATATGCAAGAAGGCACATTGATAAAGGGATAGTAGTGGTTAAAAGTCTCTCTGGAAACTTGAGTGGAGCTTAAGTCTAGCAAGAGAGAAAGTATAAGGACCCAAGAGGAAGAGAGAGTATTGGCTAATGGCTAAGGACACAAGCTCTAAAGTCAAACTGTTGGGATTTAAATCCCAGATCTGTCAATTACAACTGTGAGATTTTGAGAAAGTTACTTAACCTCTCCATGCCTTAGTCCCCACCTCTATAAAATGAGGACAATAATTGGATCAATTTCATATAGTTGGATTCAATTCAATAATGAGTGTAATGAATAAAATGTGCAGAAAATTACCTAGTAAATGGTATGCTTATACCATATTAGTATTTGTAGCTATTTCTTCTTTATGTCAAAATATAAGGATTTTCTCCCTCCAAAAAAACAGTGAGACAGTTATGTTGTTCTTAACACTCTTTCAGGCAAGACATTGTTTAGTTAATAATATATAAGTTAGCTCATATATTCATACTACAGAAAAATTTAAACTTTGGGGGTGTGCCCCAAACTACTATTCCTCAAATTTTAATAATGCACACGTTACATGAGCTGTTTCAGTTGGAAAATAGGCAAACATAATGGAACTGGCAAATTTATTCAATTTATCTGAATGTGCTGCATACAAATCAATTGTGCAGTGACCTACTTGGATCACTAAGGGAGCCAACCAAATGACGTCTTACACAACCTGGTGCCTGTTTGGCTGTATGCAGACAAAACCCTTGGGATGACCTACTTGGGATCAAAACTCAAAAGGACACAGTTGACTTGTCCTAAAGTGTATAGTGCTATACTATTTTAAATTATAATTAAAGAACTGTGAATCTTTAATAGTTATTGTATAATTAAATATATAGGATCCCAATGGAGTTGTCCCTATTTTTTTTAATATTTCTCTATTATCTAGTGACTCAGAAGCAATTATAGATAAGAACACATTTATTTGAATTTTTAGATGTAACAAAAGTTTAAAAACTGTATAAGGCCAAGGACAATTAATTGGTATTTTATGAAATACTAATGACAATGACAATATACCATTTACTCTTTTCTAGTCTATTAGGAAGCTATAATCTATGTTTATGCTCCTTTTACTTAGACATTATAATTATTACTATATCTTGAATATATAAGCTTCTTAGGTGCTGTGTTTCCATAGGAGGAAAATTATGGACATTTGCTACTAAATTGTATTAAACCTAAGTCTCATACATTGTTATTCCTATCACCTGACCAAGATATAAGAATAGTAAGCCAAGGGGCACCTGGGTGGCTCAGTGGGTTAAAGCCTCTGCCTTTGGCTCGGGTCATGGTCTCAGGGTCTTGGGATCAAGCCCCACATTGGGCTCTCTGCTCAGCAGGGGGCCTGCTTCCTCCTCTTTCTCTGCCTCCCTCTCTGCCTGCTTGTGATCTCTGTCTGTCAAATAAATAAATAAAATCTTAAAAAAAAAGACTAGTAAGCCAATTCATTATCATTATTATATTATAATGATAATATGAGATTTTTTATTCTGATACCAACTCTTAACTTTTTGTGCTAAGGAGCAAAAGTACCACAGACAAGAAAAATGACAATCAGTTTGGGGTTGAATTTATAAGTACAGCCAATATGATCACATAGATGACTTAGGGAAGGATTGGTTGTATTATTTATATGGTCTCTCTTCTCTTCCACCAAGCATTTAGCAGACATAATCAGAATGAAAGAAATTACTTAATTTGTTTCACTTGTTGGGTTTTGTTTTTCTTTATCCCTCACCAAGTAGACATTCACACATAGGGAGAAAATTATTTTTTAAAATGTGAGTAAGTTTTTGGAGTATAACAAAGGCCCTGAAAACCAGAGTTAGTTACCAATTCAGTGTCATTATTAGAATTTTATTTTAGATGACTCAACAGGTTTCTTGTATGTCAAAGTGAAATATTTGTTTCAGAAGTTCAGTCTTGTGTGTCTGTGTGTGTGTGTGAACAGGAGTATTCTGAGTGGTGTTTTGTAGGAGCCCCATGATTTTGTCATTGTGAAAGGTTGAATATATACATGTGGTACCAGGGATTGCTGATTCTGTAGAAATAATTACTCTGTAGGAGCACAAACTCTAGGAATAGGCACATTCTAATCTTGCCCCCCTTTTATTGTTTTTTCGTACCTTCCTTCTTAGTTCTTTCTCTGCAGACATGTTTTGACACTGTCCTGATAAGGAAGGACTCATCTGTATGGCTGATTCAGGCATAGCAGACATGTAAAAAGATTTGTGAAATGTGTACCCTACTGCCATATCAACTTGATTTTTCTGAAAAGATGTCTCCTGTGCACAAGAAGGCTTTTGATGTCTCAGTTTGTGTCTGACATTGAATGCCTTAGTTATAATCATTTATATAGTGGCAACAATTATCAAATTGTTACATGTACAAAAACAAATAATAAAATAAAATAATAAATAATACTGAAAGGGAACAAAATTAAATAAATAAATAGACTGATACTTCTCATTCTTCTCACCCAACAGCAGGAAGGATATCCATCATTGTATCATGACTAGGGGTAGCAATGGAAATAACTGGTGTCTTTACCTAGGGAAAAGAGGACAAAGTGGGAAATTAGAAAACTTATGAGCTGAGAGATGAACTAGGAAGCAATGTTTCTTTGTTCTGACAGAAGTTAATCCACATATATTTGGGGAACTATTTTTATTTTATTTTATTTTATTATTTTATCTTATTTTATTTTTAAGATTTTATTTATTTATTCGACAGAGAGAAACACAGTGAATGAGAGAACACAAGTTGGGGGAGGGGAAGTGGGAGAAGGAGAAGGGCTTCCCGCTGAGCAGGCAGCCCAGGACCCTGGTATCAAGACTTGAGCCAAAAACAGATGCTTAACCACTGAGCCACCCAGGCGCCCCAAGGGGAACTCATTTTAGATAATGGTTCAAAGTTAATTCAGTGAAGAAAGGATAGTTTTTTTAACAAGTGGTGCTGGAAAAATTAGAAATTTATATCTACCTTGCCCAAGAGAGGAACTTCAATACATACTTTGCACTATATACAGAAATTAAATCAAAATGGATCATCAATTTAAATGTAAATCCTGAAAATATAAAACATCAGAGAAAATCTTTGTGAACTCATGTTAGGCAAACATTTCTTCAACAGGACAACAAAAGCAAAGTCTGTAAAAATGGAGTTTCATTAAAATGAGAACTTCAAAATTCCAAAGGCACTTTTAGTCATATGAAAAGAAAGCTCTACACGGGGGCAAATATTTAATATACATATGTCTGATAAAGAACATGTATCCAGAATATATAAATAGCTCAAAACTCAATAGTAAAGAAACCAACAACTCAATAAAGACATACAGATGCTAAATGAGCACTTAAAAAGATACTCAACATCATGAATTCCTAAAGAGGCAAATTCAAACCACAGTGAGTTACCACTACACATTGTGAGAATGGCTAAAATTAGAAAGACTGATTGTACTAAGTGTTGACAAGTATGTGGATGTACTGGCACACTGAAATGATGCTGATGGGAATGTGAAATGACACAACTTTGAGAAACACTTGGGCAATTTCTTAAAAAGCTAACTGTTTATGTACCATATGATTTAGCCATTCTATGCCTATTTACCTAAGAGGAATAAAGGGATTTGACCATGTTAAATTTGTGACAAATGCTCAGAGCAGCATTATTTGTAATAACCCAAACTAAAAATAACCCAAATATTCATGAACAGGTGAAGAGGATAAAGAAACCATGATATATGACAATATGGGTAAATTTCAAAATAATTATTCTGAGTGAAAAAAACAAAAAAAGAGTACCAACTGATTTCATTTGTATAATACATTTATATTACAAAGTATAGATACAGAAAGCATTTAGGAATGACCAAGGGATGAGGTGGCAGTGGGAAAGCAGGAAGAGGAGTGTAAGGGAGAGATTACAAAGAAGTATGAGGAAATTATTAGGAATGATTATAATTTTGATGATGCTTTCATGGGGTATATATATATGTCAAAATATATGAGATTATATTCTTCAAGTATATACATTTATTGTAGGTTGCTTATACCTCAAAAAATATACTAAAATTATGCATTTTGATCTTGCCAAACATTATTTTTTATTTTTTAGATCAGAAATTTTATTTGTAGGGGACAAACAATGATTCTTTCAATGGACCCCAGTTAAGTAAACAAATTATAAATTTTTTTACATTTATACTTATGAAAACAATAGTGATGATAAGGTCTCAGAAAAGTTTATTGCTATGGAGTAATTTTTATTTCAGAAAACTTCACTACTTTCCACTAGCAAACAAGGAAATATCAACTAGAGAGCAATTTGGTAAAACAATAATTTTGTCAGAATTATGAAAGATGTTTTGGTTTGTTGCCAGTTCTGCAGGGCATGATGTTAAATGGAGTAAATCAAAATATAATCTAAAATGATGCTAAGCTTAAATTTGCATTCCAATTCTTAATAAATTTGTGAACATAATGCAGACCTTTAGACACCTGGGAAGATTTATGAATAAACTTAACTTGGCAAACATAGTTATAATTTGAAACAAATGGGGTTGTGCCATGACCAACTGACTTAGATTCAATGATTGAACACAGGGACCTATTATGATGATATTATGGAACTCAACTTGGGGAAATTAATTTTATTTCTCCTAGGGATAATAGGCATAGGAGATGTTATTACTGGAAGAGATTGAAGTCTCAATGGATGAAGGTAAATGGGGGTATTTACATTTTAACTAATGAGGAAATTCTGTGTCCAAGTCTCATCTGTAGACATTTTCAAGGATATCTACTTATCACTCTCCTTGAGTGTTTCAGGGTTTTTATTATGGCAAGTGAAAGAAAGGAAGAAAAGCAAATTGCTGGAAGCAGAACATTTACAACTTTCTCTCAATAATTTGTCAAGACAACCCTGTGCACAACCCATTATTATGCTAGTTTTAAACCTCTGTTGTATTAGTGATAACAAATCATATAGCCTGGAGAATAAGAATTTAACACAGTTACTAAACTCCTATCACTAAATATTTATATTGTTTACTCTTAAACCAAAATCATGCAATAAAAAGATAATTATGACCAGCATTTGTCAGGTACATAGAACATGCAAGGCATTCTGCTATGTACTTTATTATACTTAAATTTAATCCTCACAAGATTAACAAAATCTGTGTTATTTATCTTCTCTTTTATAGAGAAGGAACCTGGACACAGAAAAGCCAAGTTACTTGCCCCAGGTCAGTCACCTTGTTACTGAGTTGGAGAACCATGATTTGAACCCAGATCTCTGACTTTTAACCAAATGCATTTTTCACATGATTTTCCATACCCTCTACTATTTCAGTAAGTACCCTCTTTGAGTCAATCAGCAAGACATATACAAATGAAATCTAGAAAGATATTTCTGAGTTGTGAGCAGAAAGCTAAAATCATGTAAAATACCTGTAGGTATTTTTGTAGGTATGAAATTCATGTAGGTATGAAATGCCAGCAGGAGACTATGGAGGCATGATGATATAATTGAAACTTATTTTTTTTTCTTTGTTCTTCTCTGGGGTAACTCCTTTCCTTTGGATGGAACAAGAGAAAAAGGAAAAACTTCCCTAAGATTTTTTTTTTCTGAACTGTTGTATGAAGTAGTACATAAGTCCTTAATATTAGGTCTGGTATAATATGACAAATGACAACATCACTACTATTTTCTTTAATAAGAAAGAAATGCACCTTTAAAAGATACACATTTTCCATATATATATATATATATATATATATATATATATATCCAAGAGAAATGAAAACACATCCATGCAAAAATAGTACAACACAAATGTTCACTGTAGCCAAAAAGGAGAGACAACCAAAATATCCATCAACTGATGAGTGGATAAATAAGATTCATATTATGGAATATCCAAGTAATAAAAAGTTATTCATTATAAGAAGGAGTAATAAATTATTATTCATTAATAAGAAGGAGTGAGTACTGATAGATGTTATATCATGGATGGATGGACCTTGAAAACACTACGCTAAGGGAAAGAAGTGAGTCACAGAAGATCATATATTGTATAATTCCACTTATATGAAATATCTAGAATAGGCAAATCTGTAGATGTGGTAAGTAGATTGGTGATTGCCTAGGACTTGAGGACCTGGAGGTGGTTGGGAATGGAGAGTGACTGCTAAGGAGTACAGGCTTTCTTTTTCTGTAAACAAAATTGATTTCAACTTAGATTGTGCCGATGGTTGGACAATACTATAAACATTTTATTATATACTTTAAATGGTTGGCTTGTGTATTATGTGAATTATATCTCAAGTTGTTTATGATAGTTATATAAACAAGGTATATATAATCCAACTAGGTAAAAGTGATCTAAAAAATGAAGAAGTTCCTCAAAAAAATTAAAAATAAAATGAAAGAATAAGACTAACTGTATGTTGAATTGGTAGCCTAGTTGCACAGAGCTCTTTCAAGTATTTATAAAACTCAGTAATTTCAATGTACATTCTTAGAGGATATATTCTTTTATTTTTTAAGATTTTTTTTTGACAGAGAGACAGAGAGAGATCACAAGTAGGCAGAGAGGCAAGTAGAGAGAGAGGGGGAAGCAGGCTTCCTGCTGAGCAGAGAGCCCAATGTGGAGCTTGATGCGGGGCTGGATCCCAGGACCCTGAGATCATGAACTGAGCTGAAGGCAGAGGCTTAACGAACTGAGCCACCCAGGTGCCCCCCTAGGGGATATATTCTTTTTTTTAATATTTTTTAAAATTTTTATTTAAACATATAATGTAACCCCGCCACCCTCTCCCAACACACCTCCCTCCCGCCCCCCTCAGTTTGTTTTATGACATTAAGAGTCTCCTTTGGTTTGGTTCCCTCCCAGTCCCATCTTGTTTCATTTATTCTTTTCCTACCCCCTTAACCCCCACCCCCATTGCATCTCCACTTCCTCATATCAGGGAGATCATATGATAGTTGTCTTTCTCCGATTGACTTATTTCGCTAAGCATAATATGCTCTAGTTCCATCCATGTATCGCAAATGGCAAGATTTCATTTCTTTTGATGGCTGCACAGTATTCCATTGTATATATATACCACA